>ML275827.1:0-10275 GCA_005239495.1 Nicotiana undulata
CTCAGCCAGACACTTTCAATTAGCCCTTAGGCCATAAACAAACCGGGTTCTCGACCCAAAACATTGTTTCATTTCTTAATAAATAGTATCAAAATACTCTGAGTGTCAAAATAATTTATCAGGAAAAGACTGAGTGTAATTCACAACATATCAAGTGAGGAAACACAGTAAAACAGTTCCCCAAGGGGTAAACAGATCGGCACTAGGCCCCAAAAATGGCTTATAGCCCAAAAAAAATCATAAAATATAAATACTAATTAAGCATAAGCTAAAAAATTTGGTATCGCAACTCAGTAGTCGCCTAAATAGGAAAGATGTTTCCTAAGTTTCCACCTTTTCATTTCAAAACCCGTAAAAGGGTGCATAGTCCGGGGTTTCATACCCTCAGGACAGGATTTCAAGACATTACTTACCTCAAAACTAGCCCGAAACTACTCCGCAATGCTTTTTCCTTTCAAATCAACTTTCGAACGCTCCAAATCTACCAAGTTCAGATTTTTATCATCAATATGTGCTTGAGGAACGGATTCCAATTGAAAGATATCAAATTTAGCTCAAAAATCCGGAACCGATCAAAACCCGACCCTCGGGCCCGCGTCCTGAAACTCAGAAATTTTTACGTAAAAGTGTTCTTCATCTTCCCACGAGTCCGTACATATAATGAACACCGAAATCGGAGTCCGTTTGACCCCTCAAATCGACCATTGAAGGTCTCATAATCTCATGACCCAAAATCCGATTTTTCTACTGTTTTTCATGAATTAAAGGCTGGAGTTATGGTCTATAATCACCCATAAATGAGTTTTAATAATCAAATTGCTTACCTCTGTGATACCCCACTGATTTTCTCCTTCAAAAATCGCCCAAAAAGCTTCTCCCCGGTCAAAAATTGGAAGAAAATTCAAACTGCTCGTTATATATATACTGTTCACGCGTTTTACTGC
Source organism: Nicotiana undulata (assembly GCA_005239495.1). Lineage (NCBI taxonomy): Eukaryota > Viridiplantae > Streptophyta > Magnoliopsida > Solanales > Solanaceae > Nicotiana > Nicotiana undulata. Next base: position 945 of record ML275827.1, read on the forward strand.
TGCCAATGGATTCCTTGTGAAATTCTAATCAATTTAGGCTTTCTAATCACTCAATTTGACCTTATAATGAAGGAGATATGTAGGTTTTAAAATTTGCAAATAGTGCAGGTTTTTAATACGCTGTCAGGGATAACTTCGTCATTAACCTGAAAAATCTGGGCAATCTTGGTAAAATGGCCATAAAATCCTCATACGATGCCCAAATTCGATGATTCTTTTTGCTACGGGTCCGTAATTACGATACGGATCTAATACTTCATTCAAAACAGTAATAGGAGCTCATTTGCTCAATATGATATCATTTATTCTTGAAGAAACGACGCCGAAGCATAAGAAAAAGGAGCACAACGCAGCCCAAACCTATCCAAAACTCACCCGAGCTCCTTGGGACCCCAACCTACTATACCAACACATCACATATGATCATTCAAACTTAGTTTCACTCTCAAAACACCAAAACTAACATCAAAATACCAAATTTACATCGGATTCAAGCCTAAGAACTTTGAAAATTTTAAAATCCACCAAAGATGCCGAAACTATCCAAAACAACTCTGATTCCCCGACGTAGACCTATTACCCGTCCTCCTCCACCTATTATTCTTGATAGTGATAACCCTTATTTTAATTTTACCGATAGTCAATTTATACATGATCTTACACCAGGTTCACAATTAAATGATGAACATATGAATGTTATTTATGGTAATCCAACTATCGATGAAAATGATGAGGAAAATGTTGATTTATATGAAACTCAACCTGATTTAGATGATACACCTACTAGTCCTGTTGTTAACCCAACTGATAATAATCAAAATGATGCCCCGGCTGACCCTCCTGTAGTAACCCCTACTTTTAATAGACAACGTGCTAAACGTAGCGAAACCTCCCTTGTTTGGCAGTTTTTTACTCAACTAAGAGATCAAAATAAGGCTAAGTGTAAAACTTGTGGGCTCTTGATGTCCCATAAATTTAATGACAACCGTGGTGGTACGGGTAGTTTGACTAGACACATACTGAAACACCCTAATGATAAAGTTAGACTTCAACAAATGAATGCTAGGCAAGAGGGGACAAGTGTAGGTACTCAGGTTAACCCCAGTACCGGGTCAAATCTAGTTCAACCGGGAATTAACATTGTTACCAGTGGCATTTTATATTACGATCCAAATAAAGATCGTGAAGAATTGGCAAAAATGGTTACTGTTATGTGCTTACCATATAGTTTTCCCTCTAACCCTCACTTTTTCTATTATATTAGAAGAATTTTTAATCCTACTTATAAAGGATGGCCTCGAACAACCATAAAGGCTGATATTTATAAATATAAACATGAATATGAACAATATTTGCGCTATTTATTTACTCATATTAGTAATCGTGTTTCTATTACTACTGATATTGGTAAGAGTGGTAATGACTGTGATTATCTTACTGTTACCGCTCATTGGATTGATGGTGAATGGATAATGCAAAAGCGCATTATTTCTTATAGAATAATTACTTCAAGTCACACAAGTAAGTTTATTGCTAAGACAGTTGCAGATATTTGTAGATATTTTTGCATTAGAGATAAAATAATAGCAGTTTCAATGGATAATGCTTCTAGTAACACTAATGCTATAGGAATTCTTACAACTACACTAAGTCCTGCATTTAGTAATATTTTCCATGTTAGATGTATTTGTCATATTTACCATTTAATCGTCGGTGATGATTTGAAAACTTTAAATGCTGAAATTGCAAAGGCTAAATTCGCTCTTCATTGACTTTTTTATGCAAACCGTAGAAGTAGAGTTAGAGAATATTATAAAAAATGTGATGAATTTGGCCTTAGAGAAAGAAAGGTTCCTAAACCTTGTCCGACTAGGTGGAATTACTTGTATGAAAGTTTAGTTGTTGCATATGAATATAGAAACCCAATAATGGCAACGTATAATGCTCGTGTTAGTGATGATGATGATGATGATGGTCACCTTACAAATCAAGATTGGGCTAATGTTAAAATTCTTCTAGATTTTTTAGAACATTTTCATGTTGCTACAAATGAATTATCTGGGCAATATTATGCTACTATTTCTAACTGTTTAGTTTATATTTCAGCACTTGCAGAATTATTTACTCAATTTTTAGAGGGTGGGGTAGTTTACCAAAATGCTATTAATGATATGAAAGATAAGTTTAAAAAATACTTTTTCCCTATCTCCCTTCTTTATGGTATTGCAGCCATGTTAGATCCTATCATGAAATTAGGAGGTCCTCACTATTGGTATAGTCAAATTTATAATGTTTTACCACTTTCACCTGAGGAATATGCTACACTTAAAGATGAAAAGGCGTCAATTAAAATAAATGCTCAAATAATTTATAATGCTTATCAAGTAGCATTAGATCATGATAGACCAAATGTTCCACTCCTACCTCTTCTAGCTCGCAGGTTCCTAAAAGATCTGCAGGGCTAAAAGCACTTAGTTCTTGGACGGGGTTCAGGGGTTCTCAAGGTGATAATATTGGTGATAGTTCACAACTAAATGAGCTTCAAGTTTATTTGTCACAGGGTTGAAACAGAGAATCCAGACGGCACCTTCAATGTTTTGGAATGGTGGAAGGACAAAGAAAAACACTATCCGGTTCTTTCAAGGATGGCTTGAGATATTTTAAGTATTCAAGCTTCAACAGTGGCATCGGAGAGCGCTTTCAGCCAAGCGAGACTTCAAATCGGTGATCATAGAGCGTCTAAGAGGGTGAGCATGAAATAATCAGTACTCTTCAGAGATTGGATCCGTTCGGAAAGAAGAATTTTTGGACTTGCTGAATCACAACTGGATATAGACGAAGCTTATGAAGAAATGCTAGCGGAACTTGCGGAGGATACTGCTTCGCCCGGAAGCGGTGATGAACAAGCTTCTTTTCCGCCACCACCAACGGAAATTCCTCCCAACCTTGAAGGATTTATGAAATTTGTTAGAGATATTATGTAGATTAATATGTAACTTGTATTTTGGCACATCTTTACTATTTGTTTTGTGTTTAAACTTGAATTACAAGACATAAGTCATAATTATATAATATAATTCACGATAAATTGCCTTAGATAATATAAGTACATAAAAAAGGCTCTTTAAAGAGGCATATAATGAAGTCTTGTCAAGCGCGTCGTCAAGACATTCCTATTTAATATTTTAAGTTTATTTCAAACTTGTGTTATTAAATTTATTGGACGTATCATGCTTAATGTTGTAGTTTGTTAAAGTAATTTGAAGTATTATTAATTTATTATGCAATGTTAGTGCAAGTTTGAATATCTCTCTACTATTTTTTGTGTTTAAATATGAATTACAAGATTTATGTCACAAGATTTACGAGAAATTGCCTTACATAAAAAAATAAAAAATAAAAAAGCCCGGACCCGTTTAGGCCTGTTTGGGCCCGTGGGCCCCACTCACTTAGCCCGGGCCCATGTGGGCTTAGGCCCGTAGTGGGCCGGTTCCACCCATTTGGCCCGGGATCGTTTAGCCCGGGCCAGCCTAACCTAAGCCCGCTAGAGCCCAGACCCGTTTAGCCCGGCCCGTTTGGCCCGGGCCCGGCCCAGATTACCACCCTAGCCTGAGTAGATGGTGAAGTGACTGGGGCTGAAGCCGAGGGCTGAACTCTCTGCTGAGATGAACTACTAGGACGACGGGGACACTGCCTCCACTCATGTACGAACTCTCCACACTCATAACAACTACCTGGAGCTGGAGATGAAAACTTGTGAGAACCCCTGCCACCATGATAACCACCAGACGAGCCATGCATAGAAGAACCCTGATATGATGATACTCGGGCGGAGCTTTGAGCTGGAAGGGCACTAAAAGATGAACGTCCCTGATGAGAGTTGCGAGGACCTTGCCCCGAAAATACACCACTGTAAGCTGGGCGAACTGGCTGTGGAGGTCTAAATGGACGACCTCGTTGCGCTGAACCTGCCCTCTAGAAGGGGCACCACTAAAGCTACATGATCCCCGAGTCCTCTTGACCTCCCTCTCCTCACACTCATGCCTACGAACCGACTCAATGTCCCGAGCAATGTCAACTACCGGCTCAAATGTAGCTCCAGACACTCTCTCTCTGGTCATCAAGATCCGAAGCTGATAAGTAAGACCATCTACAAACCTCCTAATCCTCTCCCTATCAGTAGGGACAAACTCATAAGCATGTCTAGCCAACTCGAAAAACATTATCTCGTACTAAGTAATTGACAATTCTCCCTCGCGCAGCTGCTCAAACTGTCTGCGCTACTCCTCTCTATGGGAATGAGGAACATACTTCTCCAAAACGATCGTGGAGAACTGCTGCCATATAGGTGGTGCTGAACCAACCGGCCTACGCCTCTCGAATGCCTCCCACCAAGTGAAAGTAGCACCCGCAAACTGAAATGTAGCAAACGAGACCCCACTGGTCTCCAAAATACCCACAGTACGCAATATCCTCTAGCATTTATCCATAAAACCTTGGGCATCCTCACCCTTTGTGCCGCTGAAAGTCGGAGGCTTAAGTCTGCTGAATCTCTCCAACATACGCTGCTCATCCTCGGGCATAGCTGGAACCACATAGTCCTGAACTGGGGCGACTGGCTGAGCTGGGGCTGCTCCCGGTGTCTGAATACCCCGTACAGCCTGCTCAGGTGTTCGGGCAGTTGGAGTTTGATTGCCTCCCCCGGTCTGAGCTACATTGGCAGTAGTGGACATAGCAACTGGCTGAGCTAAACTGGAACACACCGTCAATACCTGAGCCAGGGTTTCTTGAAGACCCGGAATAACAATATGCACTGGCGGTGCCTGAACCTGTCGCGTTGGAGCACCATCGCCGGGAACCTGATCCTATACAATAAGGGGATCCTGGGGTATTGTCCCTGCTGCTGCCTGGACTGGTCCCCTACCTCTACCACGGCCCCGACCCCTTGTGAGTCTGGCTGGTGTTTGGTCACCCTGATCGGTATTGCGTGTCCTCACCATCTGTGAGAGAATGAAACAACATGAGTTTAGATTTCAAGAATCAATAGATTGGCACGAAAGATTTCAAGAAATTGAGATTTTTTCTAGGAGTTCTGCAGCATCTCGAAGATAAGTACAGACGTCTCTGTATCGATCCGCAAGACTCTATTGAACCTGCTCATGACCGTTGAGTCCTATGCAACCTAGAGCTTCCAACTTGTCACGGCCCCAAATCCTAACAGGACGTGATGGCGCCTATCGGCTAGCCAACCATCACATTTCTACGCATTTGTTCTATTATAACAATTCACAATTCAATAATAAACAGCAAACATAGCATAAAATAACTTCTTTGAGTCTTAGCGCCCCATTAATAGTCTAAAAAACTCTAAACAAAACCTCCCAAGACTGGAGTCAACATGGTCACGAGCATCTACGAAATAAAAATAACTCTTCTAATGTCTAAATTAAGTCTAGGAATGAAATGCTAAAACTAAACAAGGAAGAAAAATGGAGAAGTTGTGGACGCTGGACAGCTACCTCGAAATCCCGTAAGCTGCTGATAACGAACTCGGACGACTATTACTCCGAATCAATACCTGGATCTGCACACAGAGGTTCATGGAGTAATGATGAGTACGCCAACTCAGTAGTAATGAAAATAAATCACAGTCTGAGAAATACGAAACACACAACACAAATACACTAATTCACAAAAACAGTAAACACCAAGTCACCAGAGGTATTCATCAGATTTATAAGTTCAAAAACCGTTTTCCAGAAATCTTTTGAAACACGTATAATATCAATATATCTCAGTAAAACTCTTAGTAAAAATCAGTTTGAAAAACGAAGTGAATCGTAGTCAAAACTCAGTAAAATCGTCATAATTTTTCCCCTCGGGTCATAATCATTTATCGTAACAATTTCCCTCATTATCAGCCCATCAGGCAACCTCACAGTCACTCAATATTAGCCCATCAGGCAACCTCACAGTCACTTAATATTAGCCCATCAGGCAACCTCACAGTCACTCAATATTAGCCCATCAGGCAACCTCACAATCACTCAGTATCAGCCCCGGGAGCAACATCACTCATTAGGTACCTTCGCTCACTAGGGGTGTGTACAGACTTCGTAAGGGCTCCTACAACCCAAGCCACAACATGGCATAAATCACACACAATATTGGCCCGCAGCCTCTCTCATATCACAACATACTCACAATAATGGCCTGCAGCCTCACTCAGTCAGACACTCTCAACATGCCCTTCAGGCCATAAATATACCGGGTTCTCGACCCAAAACAGTGTTTCATTTTTCAATAAATAGTATCAAAATACTCTGAGTGTCAAAACAATTATCAAGACAAGACTGAGTGAAAATCATGACATATCAATGAGGAAAATAGTAAAAACATCCCCAAGGGGTAAACAGATCGGCACTAGGCCCCAAACATGGCTTACAGCCCAAATCTATCAATCATAATAGTACTATTGGAACTAAGCTTTAAAAAGCCGTTTCGCAACTCAATAGTTGCCTAAAAAGGGATATATTGCCAAATTCCCAATTTGTGAAATCCATAACCCGTGAAAGGGTATAAAGTCCAGGGTTTCATACCTTCAGGATAGGATTTAAAGACATTACTTACCTCAAACTAGCCCGAAAACTACTCCGCAATACGCTTGCCTCTCGAATCAACTCCCGAGTGCTCCAAATCTACCAAGTTCAGATTTTTATCATCAAATTATGCTTAAGGAATGAATTTTAATTGAAAAATGCCAATTTTAACTAAAAACCCAAAATCGGTCAAAACCCGACCCCCAGGCCCGCGTCTCGTAACTCAGAAAGCTTTATACAAAAATGTTGTTCATCATATCATGAGTTCGTACATATAAAAAACGCAAAAATCGGAGTTCGTTTGACCCCTCAAATCGACCCCTAAAGGTCTCATAATCTCAAGCCCTAACCCAACTTTTTCTACTAATTTTCATAAATTAAACACTGGGTTTATGTTCCTTAATCACCTATAATCGAGTTTTAAGATCCAAAATACTTACCTCTATGATGAACACTGATTTACCCTCTTCAAATTCGCCTCAAAAGCTTCTTCCCGTTCAAAAATTGTGTAAAATGGGTTAATGGTCGCAGAGGGTTTATTTTTATACTGCCCAGTTATTATGCACTGCGATCCCGGAAGTACTCACGCGATCGCGAAGGACATTTCCCCCATCTTCCAAAATCACTCTCCGCGATCGCGTCTTAGCCCACGCGATCGCGAAGCTCTGCTTCCCAGACCACATCGATCGCACACGGCCTCATGCGGTCGCGATGGCTAACCGTCCTAACTCACACGCCCCATTTTCCTTCTACGCGATCGCACTCTTGATCCTGCGATCGCGATGCACAATTTTTCCTTACCCTCATATTACTCTACGCGATCGCTTCTTCACCTACCGCGATGAAGGACCTTCAACTGTTAAAACACCAGCAAAACAACTATTTTCCTTAAGGGAAAAGTGCCCGTTAACCACCGAAATCAGTCCCGAGACCCTTGGGACCTCAACCAATTATACTAACACGTCATAAAAGGTCATTCAAACTTAGTTGCACTCTCAAAACACTAAAAATAACATCAAAACACCAAAATCACCTCGGATTCAAGCCTAAGAACTTTGAAATTTCTAAAATCCACCAACGATACCGAAACTACTCAAAACAACTCCGATTGACCTGAAAGTTTGGAGACATATCCAAAATGACATTACGGATCTGTACCAACTGTCGGAATGCCATTCCGACCCGGATAGACTATTTTCCACTGCCGACCGGAAATCGCCAAAAACTAACTTTTGCCAATTCAAGCCTAATTCTACACTGGACATCACAAAAATATTCTGAACACACTCCTAAGTCCCAAATCACCTAACGAAGCTATCCGAGCTATAAAATCCGCATTCCGAGGTCGTTTACCAATAAGTCAACTCTCAGTTGACTTTTCCAACTTTAAGGCTATCTTTAAAGACTAAGTGACTAAAATCTCACTACCACAATATCGATTTCAAGCCTACAATTTCTAACACATCAATAACAGTATAACCAACCTATAACAAGTCAATAACAGTAATTATAATGTAGGCTCTACGTAACGACAGACCGGGTCATTACACAACTCAATAGAATATTATATAGTGACTCCACGCAATTAAATTTACTTTGACAATCAATTCACCAAGTTATAACGCAGGTACAGATTGGCATGTTAAAGAAACACAAAATATCACGTAGAATGCATGACTCACACAAGAAAACACAATCGTTCAAACACCAAGATAACAAAGAATAACCGAACACAATCAGAATACAGATAAATGATTGAAGGAAGAACAATGACCGTTCAAATCATCAAGTTATTCTAACATGGAATGTACAATAAAATTCACAACTGAGGTACCGCCTTGTATTCACAGTTCACAATTTCAATCACAGTCTTTCCTTATATCACCGCGTGAACCTGACATTTGGTTTTGAAAATTATTTTTCCCGAAGTAGTTCCCCTACTAGCACTCGCGTATCAAGCCCAACTTATCTCACCGCATGTGTATCAAACCATAGCCTTATACCACCGCATGTGTACTAATATCAAAACACAACCACAACTCGCACCACAAGTACTGATATGCCACAAATTGCCACAAAGTCAACAACGCCAATAGTTTCACAAAAAATAGCCTATGGCTCAAACACAAAGTGTACAAGAATTTCAATAATAACAAAGTGAATGGAATGCTCAGAAAGAAAAGGTATCTCAACAATTAACAATTTTGACTCAATGTGATAAAAACTATTATAACTTTAACACCAATAACTCAACAAGATTATATTCCACGAAATAACAATTTCAATTAAAACTGATTAAACAATCAACAGGTAACAAGACAATAAGGATGGAAATAACTTCAACTAAAGCATATCGTCACAACCCAAAACCTATGGGTTGTGATGGAGCCGGACACCACTGTCAAGCAAGCCAACCCCTTAATCAATTGAAATACCTTCATGTTTAACAATTTCGAAATCGTTGCCTTTATTGCATTTCATAATCAAATAAATAAATTTTTTTGTAAATTAAACACGACAAGAAATCTATTTAATTCAATAAAACAAGACTCAACACATCCCCAGAAACTGGTGACACAAGTACATGAGCAGTTTCTAAGAATTTATACAATTATACAACTCTTGTCCGAGAAATAAATGGGACAAAGGCAATAGATATAAAATGTAAGTACACAGAAGGGAGACTCCGGCAGCTGTGGAACGCCTCTGGATGAATGCAGCCCGTATAAGTC
>ML275827.1:10337-92622 GCA_005239495.1 Nicotiana undulata
TGAGTATCCCGTCTAAACTCGAAGAAGTAGTGACGAGAGGTCGACTAGATACTCACTAAGGTCCAGCAAAGTAATATAGAATGAGATGAGGCTAAAGCAATAGGCACGCGAAATAGTAAGCAGCAAGTATATGAACACATAATGTAACACAAGTAAGAGCACCAAGTACCAATTCCTCTTATTCAATAATACCTTGCCAATACTGTCATATGTGAACCAGACACAAGTGTACATATACCGACACGGACAAGACAACCGGCCGGAGTCATAAGGTGGGTCATAAGGACTGATGTCATAAGCTCCCCACAATCGCGAATCATACCTGCGACTCGTGTGCTGACTTGATAGTAATAAGCTCCCCACGATCGCGAATCATACCTGCGACTCGTGCGCTGACTCGATAATAGTAATAAGCTCCCCACGATCGCGAATCATACCTGTGGCTCGTGTGCTGACTCGATAATAATAATAAGCTCCCCACGATCGCGAATCATACATGCGACTCGTGTGCTGACTCGATAATAATAATAAGCTCCCCACGATCGCGCATCATGCCTGCAACTCGTGTGCTGACTCGATGGTAATAATATTTAGATATAGGTACCTACGGGTACAGACTCGACCGTGAACTCAACAGGATTGTGCCAATATCATATCACTGATAGCCAATTAGGATTTACATCATCATATTTTTACCTCTCCCATGTCGTTCAACAATAAACACAATTTATAATACATACAATGGTTCAAATAAGGCACGAAATGGCATGCTCGTGGGTCCTACGGCTACCCGACATAGAAATATAGTCGCCACGTACGGACTCTCGTCACTTGGTACGTACGCGGCCCCCTCAACATGTACACATAGCAAACAAGGAACCTACGGGGACATTTCCCCCTACAAGTTTGGAAAGGAGACTCACCTCGGTCCGAAGATTCATCACTGGCTTCCAAGCCTCTACGACGACTAAAAAGGATGCGCAACGCTCCCAAACTATCCAAATAACGATAATTCAATGAAACTATACTCAATAAATCATAGCGAATTCAAATTACAAAGTTCCTCAGCCCGACTCTATGAAATTACCAAAATGACCTCAGGCCCACGTGCCCGGACCTCAAAATTTCTTGAAGAAAATCCCTACCCGAAGCTTTACTAATTCAATAACACATTTTCCTCAATTATTCATGCTAAAATCCAAATTTCCAAATTTCTAGGTTCTCTTCAAAATACTAATTTTTCCACAAATTTTCCCTAATTTTCATGTTCTAATCCATGATATAATCTTGTATTTAACTTGGAAATAAGTATAATGATCTTACCTATGAAGCTTAGTTAAAATCTTCCTTGAAATGCTCTCAAAATCCGCCCATAGTCATGAAGAAATGAAGAAAAATGAGTTAAACCTGCTAAAATATCATTCTGCCCAGGTATTTACTCATCGCGATCGCGGAAAATGCTTCGCGATCGCGGAGAACAATTTTTCCAGCCCAAAATTTNCCGCCCATAGTCATGAAGAAATGAAGAAAAATGAGTTAAACCTGCTAAAATATCATTCTGCCCAGGTATTTACTCATCGCGATCGCCGAAAATTCTTCGCGATCGCGGAGAACAATTTTTGCAGCCCATAATTTGCTCTTCGCGATCGCGGAAAGAGCTTCGCGATCGCGGTGAACAATTTCCCAGCCTGCCTGACAGCCTCCAGTAGAATAGTCATAACATTTCGCACAAAACTCCAAATGACAAATGGTTAAATGTTCTGATAACTAGACTCAAATATATACAACTTTCATGTGTTGGTCATCTTCCAATTCCTTATATATTTCTCCATATAATCTGGCAAAGTCAGCCCATGTGTAACACAACTTTCTTCTTCATCTTCCCAAACACCCTGTAGTATAACAGCCATAACTCATTGTACACAAATCCAAATCATGAACGGTTTACATTTCTAGAAACCACACACAAAGGGCTACAACTTTCATTTTATACCATCCCAAAATTCCATATAGATTGTGAGGTATGAGCCTCCGAAGTCGAGTCCGTGCAGCAGAACATTTACTCTACGCGATCGCGATTCACTGGCCCGTTTCTCACATTTTACTCACCGCGATCGCGACCAATTCCCTGTGATCGCGTAGAACACTGTTGTAGCCAAAAACCAGCAGTTAAAAATGGCCTAGAAATGGTCCGAAATGACCCCGAAAATCACCCAAGCCCCTCGGGACCTCGTACGAACGTACCAACAAGTCTGGAAACATATCACGGACTTAGTCGAGGCCTCAAATCACATTAAACAACGCTGAAAACACGAATCGCGCAAGAATTCAACTTTATGAACTTTGAAATTTCTAACTTTCACATCTGATGCCGAAACCTATCAAATCACGTCTGATTGACCCCATTGCACACGAGTCACATTCGACATTACGGACTTGCTCCAACTTTCAGAATCGCATTCCGACCCCGATATCAAAATTTCCACTTCCGGTCGGATTTTCTGAAAAACCTTCAAATTTCTATCTTTAGCCAAATGACCTTAAATTGACTTCCGGGTATCCGAATTTACTTCCGATCGCGCTCCCAACTCCTGAATCACCATACGAAGCTATTCCCAGACTCGGAATCCCAAACGGACATCAATATCTCTGAAATGCTCTTTAAGCCAAACTTTAGGAAATTCCTTCAAAATGCTGCTTTCCACAATATACGCGGAAACGCTCCCGGGCTATCCAAAACCCGTTCCGGACATACGCCCAAGTCTGAAATCATCATACGAACATGCTGGAACCTTCGAATCCTTATTCCGAGGTCGTTTACTTAAAATTCTAGTCTTACTCAATTTCTTCAACTTAAGGCTTTCAAAATGAAAATTTTCCTTTCGATTTAACTCTGAACCTCCTGAATTTCAACTCTGACCATAAACACAAGTCACAATACCCGAAATGGAGTTGTTCATGACTCCCAACTGTTGAACGACGCACTAGATCTCAAAACGACCGGTCGGGTCGTTACATTCTCCCCCACTTAAACAGACGTTCGTCCTCGAACGTGCTAAGAACTGCCCCAGAATTATTTGAAATCACTATTTAACATCTCGGGCACCTACCCGTGCTACCACAACCTAGTTGAGCACATTAGCTTGATAAAATCTTAAGATATTCCCGTTTATCCATATAATAAACTCAGACCCCAGTTCCAACACTCGAAATTCTCTGCCATGCCTGTTTCTAATATGTGAATACCGCATCAACTACCACACGAGGCACCAGAACACAACTGCGTATCTTTGTTGAATCAGCACCATACACCGCATAATTCATCATCTGAGCACAATGGCGCTCCCTGAACCTTAATAGCCAGAATTCTACGAATTTGATGCTCTCAAAGCACCTTATAAGATACACACATACATTCTGCTTTAATGCTGACGATACCACCACAACGGAGGAAATGTGTAGAAATTCCTAACCAACTGCAGAGTTAGCTTTAAAACATTGAAATCATTTCTCCTGACTAAGATCATGATCTCATTACAACCAATAATGGTTATTGCCCTGTAATATACTTGCATAGTCTTATCACACCGATCCCAGATTTATAAATTTCGTCTCACCCCGTATGAACTACTCAGACAACCAATCACCCAAACACGGTCATTAGCCTCACACGATGCCACAATGCGCCAATAGGCCACAATTTCGAACACAACACATAAGGAAATGACCCCGGAAGGGACTTCAACTAATATGAACTTTCCGCAGATAATTATGAAGTAAAACACAAGAAAATAATTACAGGAGCCTTGCACAACATCACACTGTTGCGGCGTGCAACCCGATCCAAATAACATACCCGTGGCGGCGTGCCACCCGATCCCATCATAAGATTTACATAAGGAAATATACACGGAGCTGAATTGCTCACTATTACAAATCACTGAATATCGGTCACAAGCACGCTAAGTGCATAATACCATTCCGGGGAGACTAATAGAGCCATATTCTACAAACTCAAGCACAACTGGGGTGCGATATATAATCTGAATCTCAAGAGCCATTCTGCTCACTTAACCTCATCGCCATGCGTAATCTCAACACATAAGAATTACCAAGCCATTTCACAACTCACACGGCACAATCGCAATATCACATGAATTTGACGAATACGGGACAACACCTGATATCCCAATGCCCCTCCTTGAGGAGTGCCATACTGAAATTAACACTTCTGACTCGCATGAAGCCCAAAATCTTGTTTAAGTCCATTAACTCACTTCAAAACGATTTTGCTCGCGTTGAACTAGGCTGATAGCCTTACCTGGGTCATAATAACCCGCTTTCTTTTTCTTATACACACGAGGACAACCATCATAGCCGATGCAAACACCACACAGTCCACAACCAACTGAGCCGAACTCCTTCCAGACATATATTCTTAATTAAGCAATATTATACTTCCTTATACTTAGTCTAAATATGCAATCAATTAGGTGACTACAAGTCACGCTTACACAATCTTCCCGTGGTCACACTCCCACGACTTTCCACACAAGGCAACAAGTATGCACATCCATACCACCGGCCATCCTAAGGCTGTAAAACAATTCAAGGACCCGTAATCAGGATACCAAGTCTCTTTCACCAAACACCGATCTCAGGTGACACTGAAGACAACATCAACTTATTCTAGACACTCAAATCCCTTGTTCTTGCTCCCTTGAGCTCATGACATCCTTGTTAACAATGAACCGCAATCTCGATTCTTACTCCCAATTACATACTATTTACCGCACCTAACATGCCAATATGAGATGGCGCAAGAATTTCCATCATAACTCCTGAACCACTAATAGGGTGAACACTTCATCATATAGAAACCTTTTACTTACCNAACAGGCACCGTTTCCTCATGGATAACCAATGCATCTTCTCTTAATCATCTTTAATTGCCTCAAAGATAATAGTAACTTCTTTTTACTCATAGCAACTCAACCCTCACTCATCCTGAGTGACCTTGAATTACGAGACCATGCTACCTAAATTCCGCAACTCGTCTCACAACCTCCTGATAATCTTTCTACAACCTAAAGTCTATTCTCTCACTCCTCTGATACTATCCAGCGTGCTGAAATAAAATAGAACACTCCAACCATCTTCCTTCCTCTTAGAGACTATACTGCAGAAGCTCGCTTCTGAATTATACTGTTTCATGAAACCCTTAAACACTGCATTCTCTAACTTTCGAATTCATTAGGACCACTACTGAGAGTCACCCACTCTGACTGGCCCCGAATACAATCAACCCCAAGGCTCTTCTAGCACATGAACATGTTTTTCAATGAAGCACGTGACTGAGTCACTACCTTTACAACTTGCCTATGTCTTAAGCACAAATGCTTAGTCTTCCAGAGCCTATCCCTGGTCCAATAGGAACAATTTGCACATTTTTCTCATATGCCATGCTCACTTACCGATATACTCTTTTTCCTTAGCTATAACAGCTTGCCGATACGCCGACAAATATGCAATCCCAAGAGAGCACAATCCTACGACCCAACTGCAGGTGGTGGGACTCCCCCACTTAACCCGAAGCTACTTCTTGCACCGCTCTAGTCCCTGCTGAGATCCTTTTCTCCTTTGATGACATGACATTGTCCCACCAATCCACCCAATTCTTCCGATTTCTCCTGTTAGCCTCCCATAAATATTTGAATTTTCTAACACCATTCACACATTCTACCTCCTACCGAATAGCCCATAGGACTTCGCACAGAACTTACCATCCCTACAACCGCTAACCTACTCACAGAAGACAACCCACCCGAGGAAACTAGCCAACTGACACCTACCATTATGCTATGATTCTCACTTTCTACAATATCAAGACCCCCATCCTAAGCCTGTATCCATTTACCAACCTTACCAATCCGTCCGCTCTTCCTGGAAATCTACTAAATGGGCTACCACATCTGCTGATTCATCACTAAGCTGCCGCTCTCCCACTTGCCCAACTCATTCCTTTAAGTGCTACCTGACTTCCTTTCCTTACACCTGATCTTTTAGAATTGGCACCACCGCTTAGAACTTCTCACGTATCTTCCTTCATCATATGATGCCCTCCTGCTGCCTCAATTTAATACTGTCCTCCGCGGCTCTTAAACCAACATATCGTCACAACTTTAAATTTTTACGAAGATCATCTTCCTCGAGCCGCCTTCATTAAAAGTGCTTATTCAATACGGAACCACAACACCCCACGACCTCCGACGGTCGCTTCTTCAACACTAATTCACAACAATCCAATCCAACGCAACCGAATAGCTGTAATGTCGGCGAACTTAGTACATTCCATTTGATCAAAGGCGACGATAGCTTATTACAGGTGAGTACTTCACCTCACTTGGAAACACCAATCCTTACCACTTTATCAGCCCAAGACCAGATCATTTGTAATCCAAATGCCTCTCCCCCCGACGGAACAAAATACTGAAATCTCGAAACCCTACTCTGAGAAGACCTCCCTTCAAACCGTTCATCACCCCAATACATGGGCAAAAGTTCTATCCTCATATCAACATCACGCCATAACCATTCGAAGTTTCATAACCACCTGAGCATGACCTCAAAGTTCTCAGAAATACAGCTACTGAGCTGAGATGACAAAAATATTCTTCCGCAGAACAACGATGATAGCCTCAATCAACTACACTGGGATAAACGTCCCTCACCACATCCATAGTATCATTAAAAGTCCTCAACCCTCGATTCATAACAAGCGCTTCGCGACGCGTAAGAATGAGTAGGAAGAAGCATAGGCATAAGCCTTAAAGGAATCAAGTCGCATGATGAGGAATCAAGAAGGGAAGTACTCCTAACAGCCCTGTAACCTCTCGAAGATAAGTACGGACGTCTCCGTACCGATCCGCAAGACTCTACTAGACTTGCTCATGACTCGTGAAACCTACAAAAACCTAGAGCTCTGATACCACGTTGTCACGACCCAAAACCAATGGGTTGTGATGGAGCCGGACACCACTGTCAAGCAAGCCAACCCCTTAATCAATTGAAATACCTTCCTATTTAAAATTTTCGAAATCGTTGCCTTTATTGCATTTCATAATCAAATAAATAATTTTTTTTGTAAATTAAACACGACAAGAAATCTATTTAATTCAATAAAACAAGACTCAACACATCCCCATAACCTGGTGACACAAGTACATGAGCAGTTTCTAAGAATTTATACAATTATACAACTCTTGTCCGAGAAATAAATGGGACAAAGGCAATAGATATAAAATGTAAGGAGGGAGACTCCGGCAGCTGTGGAACGCCTCTGGATGAATGCAGCCCGTATAAGTCCCCAAATCGATCACTGTACTATAAAGGTACCTGTGCAACAAAATGCACAGAAAATGTAGCATGAGTACATATACACATATGTACCCAGTGAGTATCCCGTATAAACTCGAAGAAGTAGTGACGAAAGGTCGACTAGATACTCACTAAGGTCCAACAACGTAATATAGAATGAGATAAGGCTAAAGCAATAGGCATGCGAAACAGTAAGCAACAAGTATATAAACACATAATGTAACACAAGTAAGAGCACCAAGTACAAATTCCTCTTATTCAATAATACCTTTCCAATACTGTCATATGTGAACCAGACTCAAGTGTACATATACCGACACGGACAAGACAACCGGCCGGAGTCATAAGGTGGGTCATAAGGACTGAGGTCATAAGCTCCCCACGATCGCGAATCATACCTGCGACTCGTGTGCTGACTCGATAGTAATAAGCTTCCCACGATCGCGAATCATACCTGCGACTCGTGTGCTGACTCGATAGTAATAAGCTCCCCACGATCGCGAATCATACCTGCGACTCGTGTGCTGACTCGATAATAGTAATAAGCTCCCCACGATCGTGAATCATACCTGCGACTCGTGTGTTGACTCGATAATAATAATAATAAGCTCCCCAGAATCGCGAATCATACCTGCGACTCGTGTGCTGACTCAATAATAATAATAAGCTCCCCATGATCGCGCATCATGCCTGCGACACGTGTGCTGACTCGATAGTAATAGTATTTAAATATAGGTACCTACGGGTACCGACTCGACCGTGAACTCAACAGGATTGTGCCAATATCATATCACTGATAGCCAATTAGGATTTACATCATCATATTTTTACCTCTCCCATGTCGTTCAACAATAAACGAAATTTATAATACATACAATGGTTCAAAGAAGGCAAGAAATGGCATTCTCGTGGGTCCTATGGCTACCCGACATAGCAATATAGTCGCCACGTACGGACTCTCGTCGCTTGGTACGTACGCGGCCCCCTCAACATTTACACATAGCAAACAAGGAACCTACAGGGACATTTCCCCCTTAGAAGTTTGGAAAGGAGACTCACCTCTGTCCGAAGACTCATCACCGGCTTCCAAGCCTCTACGACGACTAAAAAGGATGCGCAACGCTCCCAAACTATCCAAATTACGATTATTCAATGAAACTATACTCAATAAATCATAGCCAATTCAAATTACAAAGTTCCTCAGCCCGACTCTATGAAATGACCAAAATTCCTTCAAGCCCACATGCCCGGACCTCAAAATATCTTGAAGAAAATCCCTACCCAAATCTTTACTAATTCAATAACACATTTTACTCAATTATTCATGCTAAATTCGTGGCTAAAATCCAAATTTCCAAATTTCTAGGTTTTCTTCAAAATACTAATTTTTCCACAAATTTTCCCTAATTTTCATGTTCTAATCGATGAAATAATCTTGTATTTAACTTGGAAATAAGTAGAATGATCTTAACTCTGAAGCTTGGTTGAAATCTTCCTTGGAATGCTCTCAAAATCCTCCCATATTCATGAAGAAATGAAGAAAAATGAGCTAAACCCGCTAAAATATCATTCTGCCCAGGTATTTACTCATCGTGATCGCGAAAAATGCTTCGCCATCACGGAGAACAATTTTTGCAGCCCAAAATTTGCTCTTCGCGATCGCGGAGAACAATTGCCCGGCCTGCCGGGACAGCCTCCAGTAGAATAGTCATAACATTTCGCACAAAACTCCAAATGATAAATGGTTAAATGTTCTGATAACTAGACTCAAATATCTACAACTTTCATGTGTTGGTCATCTTCCAATTCCTTATATATTTCTAGATATAATCTGGCAAATTCAGCCCATGTGTAACACAACTTTCTTCTTCATCTTCCCGGATACCCTGTAGTGTAACAGCCATAACTCTTTGTACACAAATCCAAATCATTAATGGCTTAGATTTATAGAAACTAGACACAAAGGGCTATAACTGTTATTTTGTACCATCTCAAAATTCCTTATAGATTGTGAGATATAAGCCTCCGAAGTCGAGTCAGTGCAGCAGAACATTTATTCTACGCGATCGCGAAAGGCTTTTCGCGATCGCGATTCACTGGCCCGTTTCTTACATTTTACTCACCGTGATCGCGACCAATTACCCGCGATCGCATAGAACACTGCTGTAGCCAAACACCAACAGTTAAAAATGGCCTAGAAATGGTCTGAAACCACCCCGAAACTCACCTGAGCCCCTCGGGACCTGGTCCGAACGTACCAACAAGTCTGGAAACATATCACGGACTTAGTCGAGACCTCAAATCACATCAAACAACGCCGAAAACAAGAATCGCGCAAGAATTCAATTTTATGAACATTGAAATTTCTAACTTTCACATCTGATGCCGAAACCTATCAAATCACGTCCGATTGACCCCAAATATTTCACACGAGTCACATTCGACATTACGGACTTGCTCCAACTTTCGGAATCGCATTCCGACCCCGATATCAAAATTTCCACTTCCGGTCGGATTTTCTAAAAAATCTTCAAATTTCTATCTTTAGCCAAATGACTTTAAATTGACTTCCGGGTATCCGAATTCACTTCCGATTGCGCTCCCAACTCCAAAGTCACCATACAAAGCTATTCCCAGACTCGGAATCCCAAACGGACATCAATATCTCTGAAATGCTCTTTAAGCCAAACTTTAGGAAATTCCTTCAAAATGTTGACTTCCACAATATATGACGAAACGCTCCCGGGTTATCCAAAACCCGTTCCGGACATACACCCAAGTCCAAAATCATCATACGAACCTGGTGGAACCTTTGAATCCTTGTTCCGAGGTCGTTTACTCAAAATTTTAGTCTTACTCAATTTCTTCAACTTAAGGCTTTAGAAATGAAAATTTTCCTTTCTATTTAACTCCGAACCTCCTGAATTTCAACTCTGACCATACACACAAGTCACAATACCCGAAATGGAGCTGTTCATGACTCCAAACTACTGAACGACGCGCTGAATCTCAAAACGACCGGTCGGGTCGTTACACATATAAGAGCAAAATAACAAGCAAGAGGTAGAACAAGTTCTAATAACGTCAAAGAGCATGTAAGAGTAGAATAACAATGAGAGACATAACATGTTATGACAATTCAATTAAAGTCATGGAAAGAGTCAAGATAATCTAACCGATTAAATATAACACATAGCCTGTGTACCCACTCGCCACCTTACGTACACAACTTTCACATAACACAAATAGCATAATCAACCCAAATCCTAAGGGGTAGTTTCCCCTACAAAAAGTTCGACAAGATACTTATCTCAACTAAGCCAACTCAATCCTTTGAAATAGCCTTTTCCCTAAAATGCGCCTCCACATGACTCAAATCTAACCAAAAATGACTTAATAACATCAAACAATAAAAGTGAAACCAATTACAATTAATAAATCTATGATCTTTACTTACCTTTTCCCCAAAGAGTGAACAAAAGTTAACACGGGGCCCGCCTTAGATTCCGAATCCAAGCTTACGCAAGTGAAGCCCGAATCAAAACAAGATCACACGAACAAAAATCGGCTCAATAGGAGTCCGATAGCTCAATCAATTCGCCAAAACATCGTTCTTGGGTGTTCATAACCCAAGAGTCCAATCTACACTAGTTGGGTCCCATATCTCCCGAAATATCCTACAAAACTCGTCAAATTTAAGTATATTGTTCTTCGAATAGAGGAGAACAAAAAACCAAAAGGAATCGGGAAATACACGCCTCTAACTCATTTTCAATTCTAAAAATTTAAGACATAACCTAGGTCTAGATTAAAAGAATTAAATGGGTTGTCAATTAAAATCATGGATTAAAGCTTAAACCAAGGGAATTAATCAACGGGAAATAGTTAGTGGTTTAGACCCTTCCCCATGAAAGAAACTTGAAGAACATCCATGATTTCTCCAATCTCAAACTTTCAAGATGAGAAAAACTCCAACAACTGTAATAGTCAAACACGCCAAGCTGTTCTACCTCGTTTCTTGTGCCAAATAATCCTGAAACTCATTTCTGATGTCTCCAATGGATTCATCATAAAATTTCAGTCAAATTAGGCTTTTGAGTCACTCTATTTGACCTTATAATGAAAGAGATATGTTGGTTTCAAAATTTGGAATTAAAGCAGATTTTTAAATACGAATTTAAGTAATTTTGTAATTAATCTAAAAAATCTGACAACCCATCAACATCGAAACGAAAACCATCATTATAACAACCAAACTTATCCAGAACTCATCGGAATTTAACCAAACATTGTGATATGTCAAAAATCATCATACTTTGAAATAATTAAAACTTGATTCTGAATCCGTTTACCCAAAAGTTAAATCTTGGTCAAGTCTTCCAACTTAAAGCTTCTAAAATGAGAATCATTCTTCCAAATCAATCCCGAATCGTCCCAAAACCGAAACCAACCATACACGTAATTCATAATACATGATATGAAGCTACTAAAAATCTTAAATCACCGAATGGAATGCTAAAGTTCAAAACGACCGGTCGGGTCATTACAAAACAAAAATAATCTTTAGAAATGCTTACTATTCCTAATTCATAAGCATTATCTGGTCTTATTAATTTGACTTTGGCAGAAAATTATCTTTGAATAAGGGTAAGAAAAGACTTCAAAATGGGAAATGCATTTGATTTTGTGGAAATGAGATAAGTCCAAGTGGTACTTCTTGCCACAGAGGAAAGGAAAGACATGGGACCTGTACTTCCCAACTTGGGAACTCTACTTATAGTGAAGGGAAGGAGCCGCTTTTTATGCGATACTACTATGGTGAAGAGTGAACCTAGACTCTTTTTATTGCTTCTAAAAAAATCATCCTCTATAGTAAGAAAGTGCGTTTCTTCTTTTGTATTTTGAAGTTTTGTAAGGTCCCACGTATCAAAGTGAATCAAGTCAAAACACTTCATGGATTTAATAGTGTTGGTTGGAAAGGTGGTTTAGATTGTCTTTCCATGGGGCAAATTTCACAAGGAAAACCTTTAAGTTCTCTTAAAGTAATAAAAATTCCAGTAATGTTCTTCATGGCATGATAAGGTAGATATCCCAATCTATTGTGCAACAGTCTTTCAAAAGTAGAAACATTGCATATAGGAATAATTTCATTGATTCTTTCATTCAAATTTTCATGGCAAACAGGACTCAAAGAGTCGGAACAAATATGACTCAGAGACTAAGAACAAGCATACTTAGACACAAAAGGACAGGACTCTTAGAATTGCATTTAGGTAATTGACGCAACTAGAAAAACTTGGACATTGAGTTTTGAAAGGGCCTGAGAAGTGTTATCTTTCAGCATGTAAAGACATGTTGTTGCTTCACCAAAGAGCCGATGCATCTTCGTTGAAAGGGCTTGTACAGAACACCAATGCTTAGTAATACAATTATGTTTACAAAACACCTATGTAAACATGAATCTTAGCATCAGAATACAATTTACTTGCTTACAAAGTTGATATACTAAAAACAAATTGTGTTTGAATGTAGGGACAACAAGTACATTATGGATCTCAAGATCTGAGTTCAAGAACAAACTTCCTACCATGGTAACTTTTACTTTGTAAGAATTAAGTAAGTTAACAAAGGTGAGATTTGAAAGTTTCTTTATGTTATGAAGTAGGTTCCTATCATATGTCACGCGATGTGTTGCATCTGAGTCAATAATTAAAGTATTATGAAAAATGGTTGGAAACGAAAGAGGTAAAAGTGTGTGAAGCAAAATCTATACCAGCAAGGTTAGCACTAACACCAGGCTCATAATTTGAGGTTGATCCACTAGCTCCATGCATTGTCCGGAATATTTGTATTAATTTCTCACATTGTTATTATAAATACTTGACTATTGACTAAAGTTAGTATTGCATTTGCTCCAAGACCAGCACTGCCTCCTTCTTCGGTATTTACTGTATGAGCTTGAGGGGTTTCCATAGCCCCCTTTTCTTTTTTTGCTTATCTTAAAATGTTCTGGATAACCAACCAACTTGTAACATATTTAAGTCCTATCTATTTACAATATATGAAGTACAACTCATTTTTCCTTAAATTATAGTTAGAAAGTTGATTTTCTCATTTCTTCTCTGTGTTATATCTTTGTCCATTCCATCTCTATTTAGTCAACATAAAAACGGCAGATTCAATAGTTACATGAGTACTTGAGTGTATCTCCCTTTGAGTTTCCTCATGCAAGATGATTGAGTAATCTTTCGCAGTTGTTGGGAGTGGTTTCATCATCAAGATATTTCCTCTTAC
Organism: Nicotiana undulata; assembly: GCA_005239495.1. NCBI lineage: Eukaryota > Viridiplantae > Streptophyta > Magnoliopsida > Solanales > Solanaceae > Nicotiana > Nicotiana undulata. Next base: position 24,009 of record ML275827.1, read on the forward strand.
TCCATTATAAACATCATCCAATCCCATCAGAAATTGTATTAGCTTTTGGTCCTAATTCATCTTGTGGTTGTGTGATTTTGCACCACATTCGCAGTCACGGTTGCAAGTCATAAAACTATTCAGGACCTTCATTTGATCTCACATTCTCTTCACCTTAGTGAATTACCCTGCCATATCATTAGTTCCTTGGTTAATGTTGTTTAGCTCTCTTTGTAACTGGAACAACTTAGTCCCATCAGCTTGTCCATACACTACTCCACCTCATTCCACAACTCTTCAGTTGTCTGAGAGTAAATAACACTCTCTGCGATGTCCTTGGTGAGAGAGTTAAGCAACCAAGCAATGACCATATCATTGCACCTCCTTCATTGTTCTTGCATTGGTGGATCTTTTGTCATGGTACAAATTCTATTAATAAATCCAAGCTTGTTCTTAGCTGATAAAGAAATCAACACTCCTTTACGCCAGTTTGCATAACTAGTTCCATCAAAGTAGATATTGATGAGATTCATTCTTGGAGAATCTAAGTTGTTCAGAAAATAAGGATGACAAGCATCTATTTTTTCCGTCACTGTCTCATCCATTTTAGGATCAAAAAAAAAATTTCAATGTGTGATTCAACCATCATTATATTGATGGAGATTCAAAAAAGAAGAAGACCAAGAGAAATTTATTAAAAAAAAGTATCTTAGTGATGCTCTGATACCAACAACAACAACAACTCAGTAAAATCCAACAAGTGGGGTTTGGGAGGGTAGAGTGTACGTCGGCCTTACCCCTACCCTCATAGGGATAGAGAGGCTATTTCCGAAAGACCCTCGGCTCGAGAAGAAGAAAAAAATAAACAATAGACAATAGATCAGTGACAATAATAGAAGAGATGCTCTGATACCATGAGAAACATTAAGGAGAATGTTTTTCTGAAATATTTTGTATATAGATTTCTTGATCATGAAGTTTGTGTACCGTGGTCCTATTTATATACAAGGAATAAGAAAGAATATTCCTAGCTATGAAAACAAGATGCTAACAGATCCTGTCCTATTTTGTAAAATATTATCCTGATATGTACAATTGTATTACTAGAAAACAAAATTGTATAATACGTGTAGACAAAAATAGCTTTTCTTGAAGCTTCTTGAAATATAACATTTAGAATAATCAACTTCTCGGAGAATGGGACACTAATAGACACATTGTTCCATCAGTAACTTATGTCAAAAACACCTTTAGACTTAGGCTCGTTTGTTTTTCCTATCATTCAAACAAATAGCACTAAGAGTTCCCAATAACTTTGTCCAAGGACTCTGAAACAGCTACGTCGATTTAATTCATGACCCTAATACCCAATTTATGCTAGATTTATAACTAAGAATACTTTTATGACGTAAACTATTCCAACTTCATCTATTTAGACTATAAAATTATAAGAAACATTGTTGAGGGTTCTAGAATTTTCACAATAGATAAGTTAGCTCGAATCATTATTCCTTTAAGTGTTTGCATATAAATTATGAATCAAGTATTTTTGTTGTTATATGCCAGATGTTAGTTCAATAAATTGAATCTCGAGTATATATGAAATTCTCTTGATATCTGCTAATTTAAATAAAACACGCCGTAAAGAAACAATCATACAAACATAAGCTAGAGATATTTAATATAAACTATGATAACATCCTTATTATTACTAAAATCTATTGGGTTTTATTAATTAAAATAAAAGAGGTGCGAATGGAAAATGGTGGGAAAATAAATGGAGGAAAACAAAATTTTTAATTAGTCGCTTTTACAAAGGAACTTTGCCCCTCATTGGATAGGAAGCGGAAAATTATTGTGCTTATATATAAAATCACTTCTTCTAGCTCTTAAAGAGTTGAGAAGAGAAGAAGTCTCGCACCATCGTAGTTGTTTCTCTCTTGGCTTCGGCTTTGAATTTGGTCAATAGATGATATGATTGATTGAGAAGCAGTGTCTTGGAAGTCATCCAAACAGACATACATCGCTTGCACTCCAATGGAGTCAGAGTTTATGGCTTTAGACAAGGCCGGTGAATAGATCTGGAATTTCTTGGAAGATATTCCATTTTGTCAAAAATCTTTGGCACCTTTATGCATGCATTGTGACAATCAAGCAGCAATAGGTAGGGCTAGGAGTGTTACGCATAACGGGAAATCTCGTCACATATGACGAAGGCATAATACCATTAGACAACTACTCTCTAGTGGAATTATCACAGTTGACTATGTAAAGTCAAAGGGTAATGTATCAGATCCGCTTACAAAGTGCCTAACTAGAGAGGCAATTGAGAAGTCATCAAAGGGAATGGGAAAATTGTCGAGGACAAGTCACTGCGGCATGACCCGGTAGGTTGTTTTGAAAGTTAGCGCCCCGATCCCCTAATAACTGCTTCTGCCATGTCTTGTTATGTTAATAGAACATGTCGGAGCGTTGAGTGGCTAAATTCGGAGTGATTTTGGTCACATAGTCCTTTGAGATGAATTTTAGCTTTAGAAATTGGACCGTAGCTAGAGTTGTGGGAAGACGGATTCGGACTGGAATTCCGTCAACTCTGTTAGATCCGTTGAGTGATTTCGAGGGTAGGAGCGTGTTCGGATCGTGTTTTCGAGCTCGCGTGTGGATTTAGGCTTGAATTGGCGAAAGTTAGAATTTCGGCAATTTCGGCCGATAGGTGAAATGTTGATATCGGACTCGGAATGGAATTACGGAAGCGACAGCGGGTCTGTAATGTCATTTGTGACCTGTGTGCAAAATTTGAGGTCGTTCAGATAAATTTAGACATGTTTCGGTGTCGAATGTGAATTCTTGGAATTTCATAAGTTCTTAGGCTTGAATCCATGCATATTTGACGATTTTGATGTTATGGGACGTGTTTTAGGACTCGACCAAGTTTGAATGAGGTATTAGGGTCGGTTGGTGGTTTTGGTTTGAGGTCCCGGGGGCCTCGGGTGTGTTTCGGGGGTTCAAACGGACCCTTTTGGCCAAAAGGCCTTTGCTGGTTTTGCTGGTTTTTCACCAGCAGTGATTCCTTCTCCACGATCGCAGGTCTTCCCCCGCGATCGCATAGAGTCCTATGGGGAGGCACGTGAGTTGTTCTTTGCGATCGCAGAAGACTATCCGCGATCGCATAGTTCTGTTTCATTGTCCTCCGCGATCGCATAAGCCTGCTTCCAGAAGGTCCGCGGTCGCAGACCTCCTGTCGCTATAGCATAGGTCAAATTATGGGTGAATACTTATTACTCTCCGCGATCGCGGCTGAAGTTCCACGATCGCATAGTAGAAAACCCCTGGGCAGAATCTTAAAAACCCATTTCGAGGGTTAAAGCCTATTTCCTCCATTTTCGAATTTTGGAGCTCGGGAAGGACGATTCTTGGACACTTTTGCACATGGGTAATTTTAGTAAGAGATTCCTAACCTATATAGATCAATTTCCATGAATCTAACCTTAAATTCTACCTTTAATTTCGAAATTCTTGAGTAGAAAATGGGAAAATGGGAAGAAACTACATAGACTGAATTATGGGGTTTTGAGTGAGTATGTGACCTTCGATTTGAGAGATTATTATATGGTTACCCGATTCCGAGACGTGGGCCCGAGGGGCGTTTTGGTCAAAAATCCTAATTTCGCGTATTAGCTTCGACTTAATTAGATATTTTTATTTCTTGAAATATTATTTACATTATGCAATCGAATTTATTAGATTCGGGCCACCCAGAGTTGGATACTCGTGGCAAGAGCGTGGTACGAAGTTTAGTTGCGCAGTCGAGGAAGTGGCTTGCCTAACTCTGTGTTGGGGATATTTCCCTTAGGCATTTTAACTGATTTTTCACTATAAAAACCCCGTGTACGTGAGGTGACGGGTGAGTGCATGGGTTATTTTACTGGATTTTCGTCGTTCTTTCTATGTCACACCTCATTTTCAATTCTATTATTATTGTGATCGTTTTAAACTGAGTAGCAACTTAAGATTTAAACATGTCAACCGATTTTACCTAATTTTCCACTCACTACTACTATTTGAACCTTGATGAATTATTTTACTCTATATTGCCTACTGTTTTTCCTAAACTAATTAATTACGTTGTTTCCGGTATACATCTCGCACTGCATATTTAAATTGGGACTACAGACCGAGATCCGGGAGCTTTCCCCCTATACTGCATAGCATATTTAAATTGGGACTACAGACCGAGATCCGGGAGCTTTCCCCCTGTACTGCATAGCATATTTAAATTGGGACTACAGACCGAGATCCGGGAGCTTTCCCCCTGTACTGCATTGCACGATTATCTATTAAGTTATATGTTGTGCTGAGTTGAGGGCTACTTTAAATTATTCTTTCTAGCTTTACTTTAAATTTCCGTTAATTATTTCCATTTATTTGATACTATTAAATTATAACTGTTTTATTTGCAAACTCAGTAGAGCCTCAACCTGACCTCGTCACTACTTGACTGGGGTTAGGCTTGGCACTTACTGAGTACCGAATGTGGAGTACTCACGCCCTTCTGCGCATGTTTTCCCCATGTGCAAATCAAGGTATCAGTACGCAGTACCGAGGTTAGGAGCAACATCAGCTTTTGGAGACCGTAAGGTATTTATGCCGCGTCCACAGAACCTTCAGAGTCCCCTTCCTTATTCTAGTATAGTCATAGTACTCAGACATAAATACTTTCCAGTTTCGTTGTATAGAGCTATAGTGTACAACTTGTGACATTGTTGCTATTTTGGGTTTTGGGCAGAGTAAAGGTGTAAATACCGAGCGGCACAGTTTAATAGTATTGCTTTTGCTTCATCCTCTATTATTGTGTTGTTTTTACATTTTGATTTCCGCACATCTTTAGGCTTACCTAGTCATATAGACTAGGTGCCGTCACGAAACCCTGCGGAGGGAAATTGAGTCATGACAAGTTGGTATCAGAGCGTCTAGGTTCATAGGAGTCACAATGTCACAAGCCGGTTTATTAGAGTCTCGCGGATCGGTGCAGAGACGTCCGTATCAATCTTTGAGAGGCTATGTAACTGTTAAGAACAATCATACTTCTTGGAATCTCTTCTCGTGCTAGTTATTGTTACCAAAATCCTTAAACTCTATTCTATTCTTGCTTACAGATGGTTCGTACTCGTACAGGACGTACTAATGACCAGGCACCCGAGCCCCCTGCCAGAGCCACCAGAGGAAAGAACTGGGGCAGAGGACGAGCACATGGTGCGACCCGAGCACCAGCTAGAGCAGAGGTGGAGGATCCCCCAGTAGCCACAGTTGGAGGGGCCCAAGAGGTTCCTACTATTACTCCAGCCCTCTAGGAGACTTTAGCCCAGTTCATGAATGCTTTCAGTACTCTGTCTCAGGCGGGACAACTTTCGATAGCCCCAGCTACATCCCAGGCCGGGGGAGGGACACAGACTCCCGCAGCCCGTACTCCTGAGTAGATGGTTCACATGGGACAAGTTCCAGAGTATATCCCTATGCCTCCAGCAGCTCCAGTTCAGCATGAGGCCAGAGCAGCTGCATCTAAGTCTGAGCAGCTCCATCTTGAGAAGTACAAGAAGTACCACCCACCAGAGTTCAGCAGATCAGCTTCAGATGACGCTCTAGGTTTTCTTGAGGAGTGTCATCGCATTCTCCGCACTATGGGTATTGTGGAGACTAGCGGGGTTTCTTTCACTTCTTTCCAGCTGAGGGGAGCAGCCTATCAGTGGTGGCGTGCTTTTGAGCTTAGTAGTACGGACGAGGCAGCCTCACTTACTTGGGCTCAGTTTTCGGAGATGTTTCTACTCGAATTTTTCCCTCAGAGTCTCAGGGATGCTTGGCGTGCGAAGTTTGAGAAACTACGCCAGGTTACTATGACTGTGTCGGATTATGCAGTCCGTTTTAGTGACTTGGCACGTCATGAACCTGCTTAGGTTTCTGGTGTTAGAGAGAGAGTCCGACGCTTTATTGAGGGGCTCCATCCCAGTATTCGGACTAGCATGGCCAGAGAGCTAGAGACAGATATCACTTACCAGCGGGCCGTGAGCATTTCCCGGAGGATTGAGAGTATGTTAGCCCGGGACAGGGAGGAAAGAGAGGCCAAGAGGTCTCGAGAGACGGGTCACTTTTCAGGAGTTCGTGTACCTGCAGCACGCTTTGGTAGGGTTTTTGTGAGTCACCCCGTTCATTCAGCTCTCCCAGCAGCCAGTGGTATTCCAGCTCCTCCTAGGCCTCAGGAGCCTTATTATGCACCACCAGTATCTCAGGTGCCTTCAGCTCGAGGTTCTATTACTGGTCAGTCCAGCAAGCCAGTTCATAGCCAGCAACAGTCGCCATGCCCTCAGAGGGGTTGTTTTGGGTGTGGTGACCCTCGTCATATGATCAGAGATTGACCCAGAGCTAGGAGGGGTGCACCACCTCATACATTTCAGGTTCCACGTCTTCCACGAGGTCCCCAAGCTATACTTCCAGCCCTAGCTGCTACCCCACCATCTCAAGCAGCTCGAGGTGGAGGCCGGGGAGGCCGAGGTCGTCCTAGAGGGGGAGGCTAGGACAGATACTATGCCCTTCCAGCCCGATCCAAGGCCATTTCTTCAGATTCAGTAATTACAGGTATCGTCCCCGTCTGTCATAGGGATGCATCAGTATTATTTGACCCAGGTTCTACCTATTCATACGTATCTTCTTAATTTGCTTCACATTTGGGGATATCTCGGGATTCTTTGAGTTCCCCCGTATATGTTTCTACTCCAGTGGGAGATTCTCTTGTTGTGGACCGTGTGTATCGGTCGTGTTTGATTATTATTAGTGGTTTCGAGACCAAGGCTGACTTACTATTACTTAGCATGGTAGACTTCGATGTCATATTGGGTATTGACTGGTTATCTCCCCACTATGTTATTCTTGATTGTCACGCCAAGACCGTGACACTGGCTATGCCAGGATTACCGAGGTTGGAGTGGAGGGGTTCATTAGAGTATACTCCTCGTCAAGTCATCTTTTTTCTTAAGGCTTAGCGGATGGTTGCAAAGGGGTGTGACGCATATTTGGCTTATGTGAGAGATGCTAGTGCTGAGACCCCTACAGTTGAGTTAGTCCCAGTTGTGAGGGACTATCCTGATGTTTTTCCAGCTGATCTTCTGGGTATGCCACCCGACAGAGACATTGACTTCAGCATTGACTTGTTTCCAGACATTCTGCCCATTTCCATTCCTCCCTACTGCATGGCTCCTCCTGAGTTGAAGGAGTTGAAGGAGAAGTTGCAGGAATTGCTTGATAAGGGGTTCATCAGGCCCAGTGTATCACCTTGGGGTGTTCCAGTGCTTTTCGTGAAGAAAAAGAATGGTTCGATGCGTATGTGTATTGACTACCGGCAGTTGAGTAAGGTGACAGTGAAGAATAGGTACCAATTGCCCCGCATTGATGATCTGTTTGACCAGTTACAGGGTGCCAGGGTGTTCTCCAAGATTGATCTTCGTTTGGGCTATCATTAGTTGAAGATCCGGGTGTCGGATGTCCCGAAGACTGCCTTCAGGACCATATATGGCCACTATGAGTTCCTCGTTATGTCATTCGGCCTGACCAATGCTCCAGCAGCCTTTATGCATCTTATGCACAACGTATTTCGGCCTTATCTTGATACTTTCGTCATCGTGTTCATTGATGACATTCTGGTATATTCTCGGTCCTAGGAGGACCATGAGCATCACTTGAGGATCGTGCTTTAGACCTTGAGAGAGAAGAAGTTGTATGCCAAATTCTCTAAGTGTGAATTTTGGCTTGATTCTGTGGCATTCCTAGGCCATGTGGTATCTTCAGATGGGATAAAGGTAGATCCGAAGAAGGTGGAGGCGGTGCAGAGTTGACCCAGACCATCTTCAACTACCGAGATCCGTAGTTTCCTTGGTTTGGCCGGGTAATATCGCCGTTTTGTGGAGGGACTTTCATCCATTTCAGCACCCATGACTAGATTGACCCAGAAGGGTGCACCTTTTATTTGGACTGAGGAGTGTGAGGAGAGCTTTTAGAAGCTGAGGACAGCCCTGACTACAGCTCAAGTGTTAGTATTACCTACCAGTTCGGGGTCCTATACGGTCTATTGTGATGCTTCGAAGGTTGGCTTGGGAGCAGTGTTGATGCAGGACGGTAGGGTGATTGCCTACGCGTCCAGACAGTTGAAGGTACATGAGAAAAATTACCCTGTGCATGATCTTGAGTTGGCAGTGATTGTTCACGCCTTGAAGATATGGCGTCACTATTTATACGGTGTTCCCTGTGAGATATATACGGATCACCGGAGTTTGCAGCACATATTCAGGCAGAAGGATCTCAATTTGCGTCAGAAGAGGTGGTTGGAGCTACTCAAGGATTATGACATCACTATATTATACCACCTGGGAAAGGCCAATGTGGTGGCCTACGCCTTGAGTCGCCGGGCGGAGAGTTTGGGTAGTTTGGCATATCTTCGTGCAGCTGAGAAGCCCTTAGCCTTGGATGTTCAATCCTTAGCCATTCAGTTCGTGAGGTTGGATCTCTCTAAGCCTCATCAGGTAATTGCTTGTGTTGTTGCTCGATCCTCTCTTTACGACCGCATTCGGGAGCGCCAGTATGATGATCCTGACCTTCGGGCCCTTCAGGATAGAGTTCGGCAGGATGATGCTAAGGTTATGACTATAGATGATGATGGTGTGATGAGGATGCAGGAATGTATTTGTGTGCCCAATGTAGATGGACTTCGGGAGTTGATTCTTGAGGAGGCCCATAGCTCGCGGTATTCCATCCATCCGGGTACCGCAAAGATGTACCAGGATTTGAGACAACACTATTGGTGGCGAAGGAAGAAGAAGGATATCGTGGAGTTCGTAGCTAAGTGTCTTAACTGTCAGCAGGTCAAATATGAGCATCAGAGACCGGGAGGATTACTTCAGCAGATTAGGCTTCCCGAGTGGAAGTGGGAGTGGATCACCACAAACTTTGTGGTTGGACTTCCTCGGACTTTGAGGAAGTATGATTCTATTTGGGTGATTGTGGATCGGCTGACCAAGTCAGCCCATTTACATTCCACTATTGACTACATACTCTTCTGAGAGGTTGGCCCAGATCTACGTTCGGGAGATAGTCCGGTTGCACGGTGTGCCGGTGTCTATTATATCAGATCGAGGCCCTCAGTTCACCTCGCACTTCTGGAGGGCCCTGCATAGTGAGTTGGGTACCCAGATTGATCTCAGTACAGCATTTCACCCTCATACGGACGGGCTGTCCGAGCGCACGATGCAGATTCTCAAAGATATGCTCTGTTCGTGTGTGATGGATTTTGGAGGGTCGTGGGATCAGTACTTGCCTCTTGCAGAGTTTGCTTATAATAACAACTACCAGTCCATGATTCAGATGGCGCCATTTGAGGCTTTGTATGGTAGGTCGTGCAGGTCTCCAGTGGGATGGTTTGAGCTGGGCGAGGCCCGATTGTTGGGTACAGACTTGGTTCAGGATGCCCTCGACAAGGTGAAGGTGATTCAGGAGAGACATCGCACAACTCAGTCCAGGCAGAAGAGTTATGCGGACCGTAGGGTTCGTGACTTGGCATTTATGGCTGGTGATCGGGTTTTGCTTCGGGTGTCGCCTATTAAGGGCGTCATGAGATTTGGGAAGAACGGTAAGCTGAGTCCGAGGTTCATTGGCCCTTTTGAGGTGTTGCGGTCGGTTGGGGAGGTTTCTTATCAGTTGGCCTTGCCTCCCAACCTAGCTGCTGTTCATCCGGTATTCCACGTTTCCATGCTCCGGAAGTATCACGGTGATCCCACTCATATTTTGGATTTCAGCTCAGTCCAATTGGACAAGGATTTATCATATGTTGAGGAGCTTGTGGACATTTTGGACAGGCAGGTCAAAAAGCTTAGGTCGAAGAATATTGCCTCAATCAAAGTTCAGTGGAGGGGTCATCCGGTCGAGGAGGCGACTTGGGAGACCGAGCAGGACATGCGGAGTCAGTACCCTCATCTTTTCACAGCTTCAGGTATGTTTCTATACTCAATCGAGGACGAACAATTTTCTTAAGAGGGGGAGAATGTAACGACCCGGTCGGTCGTTTTGAGAGTTAGCGCCCTGATCCCCTAATAACTGCTTCTCCCATGTCTTGTTATGTTAATGGAACGTGTCGGAGCATTGAGTGGCGAAATTCGGAGTGATTTTGGTCACATAGTCCTTTGAGGTGAATTTTAGCTTTAGAAATTGGATCGTAGCTAGAGTTGTGGGAAGACGGATCCGGACTGGAATTCTGTCGACTCTGTTAGCTCTGTTGAGTGATTTTAGGGGTAGGAGCGTGTTTGGATTGTGTTTTCGAGGTCGGGTGTGGATTTAGGCTTGAATTGGCGAAAGTTAGAATTTCGGCGATTTCGGCCGATTGGTGAAATTATTTATATCGGACTCGGAATGGAACTCCGGAAGCAACAACGAGTCCGTAATGTCTGCTTCAGAAAGTTTGCGGTTGCAGACCTCCTGTTGCGATTGCATAGGTCAAATTGTGGGTGCATGTTTATTACTCTCCGCGATCGCGCCTGAAGTTCCGCGATCGCGTAGTAGAAAACCCCTGGGCAGAATGTTAAAAACCCATTTCGAGGGTTAAAGCCTATTTCCTCCATTTTCGAATTTTGGAGCTCGGGAAGGACGATTCTTAGAGACTTTTGCAGTTGGGTAAGCGATTCCTAACCTATATAGATCAATTTTCATGAATCTAACCTTAAATTCTACCTTTAATTTCGAAAATCTTGAGTAGAAAATGGGAAAATGGGAAGAAACTTCATAGACCGAATTATAGGGTTTTGAGTGAGTATGTGACCTTCGATTTGAGAGATTTTTATATGGTTAGACTCGTGAGTGAATGAGAGTTCGGTAAACATAAATTTTACCTGATTCCGAGACGTGGGCTCGAGGGGCGTTTTGGTCAAAATTCCTAGTTTCGCGTATTAGATTCGACTTAATTAGATATTTTGATTTCTTGAAGTATTATTTACATTATGCAATCAAATTTATTATATTCGGGCCACCCGAAGTTGGATACTCGTGGCAAGAGCGTGGTACGGAGTTGAGTTGCGCAGTCGAGGTAAGTGGCTTGCCTAACTCTGTGTTGGGGATATTTTCCTTAGGCATTTTAAGTGATTTTTCACTATAAAAACCCCGTGTACGTGAGGTGACGGGTGCGTTCATGGGTTATTTTAGTGGATTTTCTTCGTTCTTTCTATGTCATACCTCATTTTCAATTCTATTATTATTGTGACCGTTTTAAACTGAGTAGCAACTTAAGATTTAAACATGTCAACCAATTTTACCTGATTTTCCACTCACTACTATTATTTGAACCTTAATGAAGTATTTTACTCTATATTGCCTACTATTTTTCCTAAACTATTGAATTACGCTGAATCTGGTATACATCTTGTACTGCATATTTAAATTGGGACTACGGATCGAGATCCGGGAACTTTCCTACTATACTGCATAGCATATTTAAATTTGGACTACGGACCGAGATCCGGAAACTTTCCCCCTATACTGCATTGCATATTTACGTTGGGATTACGGGCGGAGACCCGGGAGCTTTCCCCCTGTATTGCATTGCACGATTATCTAATTAAGTTATATGTTGTGCTGAGTTGAGGGCTACTTTACATTATTCTTTCTAGCTTTACTTTAAATTTCCGTTAATTATTTCCATTTATTTGCAACTGTTAAATTATAACTGTTTTATTTGCAAACTCAGTAGAGCCCCAACCTGACCTCGTCACTACTTGACTGGGGTTAGGCTTGGCACTTACTGAGTATCGAATGTGGAGTACTCACGCCCTTTTGCGCATGTTTTCCCCATGTGCATATCAAGGTACCAGTACGCAGTACCGAGGTTAGGAGCAGCAGCAGCTTTTAGAGACCGTGAGGTATTTCTGCCGCGTCCGCAGAACCTTCCGAGTCCCCTTCCTTATTCTAGTATAGTCATAGTACTTAGACATAAATACTTTCCAGTTTCGTTGTATAGAGCTATAGTGTAGAGCTTGTGACATTGTTGAAATTCCGGGTTTTGGGCAGAGTGAATTTGTAAATGCCGAGCGGCATAGTTTAATAGTATTGCTTTTGCTTCATCCTCTGTTATTGTGTTGTTTTTACATTTTGATTTCCGCACATCTTTAGGCTTACCTAGTCGTATAGAGTAGGTGCTGTCACGAAACCCTGCAGAGGGAAATTGGGTCGTGACAGCGGCAGTAACTGTACCTAGAAGACTGGAGTTCCCAAGATCTAGGTTCAAGGAGATCAAACAAAGTCATTAGTGACGCTTCAACATTGTCAAATAAAATTCTGTCCATTCTCATGATGAAGACAATTTTCAGTAACAAGGATAAAGCTTTAAGGTTTTTTTAATGGTTTCTAAGGTTAATACGGGGTACATCAATGTCACGAACCAATCTTCCCTCCGTGAGAAAGACGCAACGGCACCTAGTCTCAACGACTAGGTAGGCTAACATTTGTGGAATAATAACGAAAATTAAAACATAAATCTAAACCACTAACAATAAGAATAATGAATAACTGATAGAAATGTCACTCGACATATACAATAACAACTCTCAGAAAATACATACAACATTTTCCCAAGACCCGGAACATCAGTCACAAGCTTCTAAGAATTTACTAACTGTTCTATACATCAGTTTTTGGAAGTAGTAGAGGAAGAATTGCACAAAGAGATAGAGAGGGACTCCTTGGTCAGCGGACGCGGCAGATGTACCTTGAAGTGTCCGTAACAGCAGCAGGTCCACTAAGCATGCTACAAAGAGTTCAGATAAGACATTAAGACACGTAGACATACTATACTAGGCTAACAGGATAACTACACATGCTATTATATTCAAATAAGATGAAAACATGTTATTGATAACTAGGAATTTTTACCTACTATTTTTCTCTCTTTTGCATAGGTTTTGGGGCAAAAATGCACTAAGGTACTCGCGAAAACTAATGCAAGGTGCTTAAATTGCAGGTTTTGAGTCAAATTGAGGAGAAAGGCTAAAAATAACTTAAATAGGAGCCAAACTTGCACAGCCCAGGGACCCAGCAAAAGCGCTGACATCACTATTATTACGCTGCAATGGAATTCTGAGAGCGGTCGCGGATTGAAGTTCAGAGAGATGTGTTTTGGGCTTTTTGGAATCGCTGACAGCACCAACATTCCGCTCCCGCACTTTCCTGTCCACTGGAGCGCTCAATAATCCACTGGGAGCGGAATACCAACTTCAGAGAGTTTCCAAAAGAGGTCCTTCACAAGAGTGCGATCGACGATGAAATTTCGCTGATGCACTTTCCAAATTCTACTGAGAGCGGAAATGTGGTTTAGAGAAGTGCCAGTTCAAGTACCGCGGTCCGCACCTATTATTGCACGGCCGCGGAACCTCCGTATGGGCATTTTTTTCCAGTATTTTTAACTGTGTATAAATACTTCTTTTTCTCATTTTTCGGGCATCAGGTATTCTAGGGAGCTCGTGGATAACATCTTTTTACCTTTTTGAGTAACTTTAGCATAGATTCTACTCTTAATCTTATATTTTATCTTTGTAATCAACATTTATGGCTTTAATTTCATCTTCTATTTTGATGTCTTCCATGAATATGAGTAGCTAGACCCATAAGCTAGGGTTGTGACCCAACCCTAGTGTGGGTATCTAATGGGTATTCTATTTTAGGGTCTACTTGTAATTGGGTCTGTAATATTTAGTCTATTTCATGATTAATATATTGAATTAGTGGTTGCAAACACTGATTCACGCCTTTTTGACTAGGGTTGTTCTTGAGAAAGATGACCCAAGTCTAGGTAAAATAGGTTAACAAGGAATTGAGGTGAATTCAAGAGATTGATAGCCCAAATTAAAGGGTAGAAACTAGAGATAGTAATACCCGACTTGAGACATTTCACTTGCTTTGTTGAAACACCCAATTAGGCTTGAGGAAGCCAATTCAGGCAAAGTCACCCAAACTACCGAGAGGTATAGGGTGAATAATTTAGTGTGAGCTTATAACACGAGTCCATGACCAACAAGTTTATCCTAAATTTTAGATCCCGTTAGATACTCGCCTAGGAGTAAGTTGCATCACTAATGCACTTAAATACTTGATAACATCCCACAAAAATATTGTAACTAACTTGATAGTCGTAATCTTTAGTATTAAAATTAGTATAGAAGCAAAACAACCCATGTTTAAAAGAGTAATTAAGAACAATACACACTTCTAAATTGGATAGAAACTCGACTCCAACTATCTAACTCCCTGTGGATTTCGATCCCGATCCTATCGTGTAAAATATACATCGACCTTGCCTTGCCATTCTATAGTGGTATAGGTGGGGGGCTTCGATCACGTTTTGGCTCCGTTTCCGAGGAGTTAAAACTGTGTTGGCTATTTATTCAATTAGTTGTGTAGATTGTTTTTCTTTCCTTCTATTTTATTAATTTGTGTGCTTAAATCGCTACAGGTACAAATGGTTGATCTTCTAGGCAATGTTATACCGGGGGAGGAGGTAGATGATAACGTGGATGATGAGGTACATCTAGTACCTCAAGCTCAAAGACGAGGCCGCCAGGCCAATGCAAATGAAAATATTCCAGACCCTCCCACGCCTCCTCCAAGAGAAGCTCCTCGGGTGCTTCCGAATGAGGGATATGCCAGTGCAATTGTCCCACCCAGAATCCGGGCAGGCAATTTTCAAATTACTAATGTCATGTTGACATTATTGGAGCAGCGAGGATATTTCACGGGTGCTCCCCATCAGAATGCCTACAAACACTTAAAAGGATTTGTGGATACCAGTTGGGGAAGCAAGCAAACCAATGTATCGGAGGATGCCTTGAGGCTCAGACTATTTCCCTTCTCTCTTCGAGGGAAAGCACTAGATTGTCTTGAACGACTCCCTAACCATTCTATCTCTACATGGGATGAGTTGGCGAACAAATTCATTGCCAAGTGTTTCTCTCCAGGACACATGGCAGCATTGAGATATGAGATATTGGCATTCAAGCAGGAACCAAATGAGCCCCTTCACGAGATTTGGGAGCGCTACAGAAAAATGGTCAAAGAATTCCCCAACAATGACATGACCAAAGCTATGATACAACAAACATTCTACTGTGGCATTAACACGACCAATCAGTGTGTGGTCAATCAATTAGCTAGGGGGAACTTCATGAAGCTATCTTATGATGAAGCATGTGATATTCTTGATGAAATGCCTGACACTTTGCCAACATGGTGAAGCAGGGCTAATGTGCCCCAAGGTGACCCAAGAGTGATCAACCTCCATAAATAACTTCAAGACCATGGCCAGGCCATTGCTGAGATAACAACAACTATGAACCAACTTGCCAAGGCACAACTTCAGAAAATTCAAGGACCAAAGCAGGTTCATGCTATGGAAGGGGTCAATATTTTGGTCAATAAGTGAAGAATATGTGGCAATCAAATGCAAAGCAACAATGATCAAAATGAGCAAGGTGTGAGTGGATACAACAATGATGATTCATATTATGAGCAGAATGAGGATGTGATGTATGCAAACAATTTCCAAGGCCAAAGGAACAATGCTTCTAACCAACAGTGGAGATCTCAAGGGAATAACCAAAATTGGAACAATCAAGGGCAAAGAAATTGGAATAACAATAACAACTCTAGCAACTGGGGGAACAAAAATCATCAATGGGGAGGCAACAACAACAATTGGAATGGGAACAATAATAGCAATTGGGGCAGAAACGGTAATCGGTGGTCGGGCTTTCGAAGGCCCCTGATGTACCAACAACCTAATAATCCACCCCCTATCAATCCCAAGGTCAGAGTTCATCGAGAAATTATATGGGACAGATCGAGCATATGTTTAAACAGATGATGGAGTGGAATGCGAATTTGGATGCTCAAATTGCCTCCCACACTACCTTCATCCGCAATCTTGAAGTCCAAATGGAGCAAATATCGCAAGCTTTGAACACTTTCCCTAAGGGGGCACTACCTAGTGACACGGTGGTGAACCCAAAGGGTGGGAACAATAACAACAACAACACCGGACAAACAATGTCGGTGACCACAAGGAGTTGTCGAGGTGGTGAGGCTAGTTCTTCCAAGAAAAAGAGGGTTGTTAGTGATGATGATGATATACAACAAGATGAGGTTCCCATTGAGGTTGAACAAGTGAATGAAGAGCCGATAAATGGTGAAGTGAGGATTGACATCAATGACAATGAGAAGGAAACACAAAATGACGTGAACCCGTCTAGGGAACACGTAATTGACATGCCCGAGCTGGTTGTGCCAAAAGTCAAGGCCCCATTGCCTAGGACTCCTCCTCCCTATCCTCAAATATTTGTAAAGCAGAAGAATGAGAATCAGTTCAAAAAGTTCATAGAAATGATGAAGAGTTTGTCTATCAACGTGCCATTAATTGAGGCCCTTGAACAAATGCTCGGGTACGCCAAGTTTATGAAAGACTTGGTGAAAAAGAAGAGATCCATGGAGTGCGAGACAATCAAGATGACCCACCAAGTGAGTGCAATTGTTCACTCAATGGCACCCAAATTATAGGATCCCGGTGTATTCACTATCCCTTGTACTATTGGTAGTGCAGACTTTGTAAAGGCATTATGTGACTTGGGTGCCAGTATCAATTCGATGCCTTACTCTGTCTTTAAAAATTTGGGAATTGGCCAACCGAGAGAAACTTTGATTAGACTTCAAATGGAGGATACAATGAAGCGACCCTTGGGTATCATTGATGATATTTTGGTGCGGGTCGACAAATTCATCTTGCCAGTGGATTTTGTGATATTGGATTGTGAAGTCGACTATGAGGTGCCAATTATCTTAGGAAGACCTTTCCCAGCAACGGGGAAGGCTTTGGTAGATGTGGAGGCCGCTGACCTCACCTTCCGGGTGGGTGATGAAAAGGTCGTTTCCATGTATGCAAATTAATGCGGCAACCAAATAGTACGGAGGTGTGATCTTTTGTGGATCTAGTAGCCGAGGTGATAATTGATGATGTAAGCTCAATGATCAACAAGGAAGATCCCATGGAAGCGGTCTTATTGAACCATAAGGATGTTGTGACGGATGGCTTGGTTGAGTGTACTAATTCTTCGCAAGGCATGGGTTCTTATTCTTATGGACCCGACAAGCTATCTTTGGATTTGGAAAATCGGAAGACTCCACCGACAAAGCCCTCAATCGAGGAGCCACCAACCTTAGAGTTTAAGACTCTTCCACCACACCTCCGGTATGAATTCTTGGGCCCTGCTTCTACTTTACATATTATACTTTTATCTTGCTTAACCCAAGTGCAGGTAAATTCCATGCCTGAAGTGCTCCAAAAGAGAAAGAAGGCAATTGGATGGACTCTAGCTGATATTTCGGGCATAAGCCCCGCCTTCTGCATGCACAAAATTATTCTTGAAGATGATGCAAAACCATCCGTAGAACATCAACAGAGGTTGAACGAGGCAATGCAGGAGGTGGTCAAAAAAGAGATCATCAAGTGGCTTGATGCTGGGGTCATTTATCTAATCTCTAACAGTGCTTAGACTTCACCAGTACAATCTGTTCTGAAAAAGGGTGGCATGATCGTGATGCAGAATTAAAAGAATGAGCTTATTCCCACTCGAACCGTGACTAGCTGGAGGGTTTGTATGGATTACAGGAAACTGAGCAAGGTGACCTGAAAGGATCACTTTCCTTTGCCATTTTTGGACCAGAAGCTTGATAGACTAGCTGGGCGGGCTTTTTATTATTTCTTAGATAGGTATTCAGGGTATAATCAGATACTTATAGCCCCAGAAGATCAGGAGAAAACAACTTTCACCTGCCCGTACGGGACATTTGCTTTTTCAAGGATGCCATTCGATTTTTGCAATGCACCCGCCACATTCCAGCGGTGCATGATGGAAATTTTCACATATATGGTGGAGGACTTCTTGGAAGTCTTCATGGATGACTTCAGTTTGGTCAGGGACTCATTTGAGGAGTGTTTGCAAAATCTTGATAAAGTTCTCACCCGATGTAAAGAAACCAACGTTGTGTTGAATTGGGAGAAATGTCATTCCACGGTCGAGGAGGGCATTTTCCTCAGCCATAAAATCTCAAAAGATGGCATTGAAGTGGATAAAGCTAAGATCGAAGTCATCTCCAAGTTGCCTCCTCCGACTTCCGTCAAGGGAGTCCGAAGATTCCTTCGGCATGTGGGAATTTACCAGAGATTCATTAAAGATTTTTTAAAAGTAGTAAATCCCCCATGCAAGCTATTGGAGAAGGACGCCAAGTTTGATTTCAATAAGGAATATATGAAAGCCTTTGAGTTGTTGAAGTACAAGTTAACTACCACTCCGATAATCACCGCACCAAATTGGAGCTCTCCCATTGAGCTCATGTGTGACTCAAGTGACGTGGCGGTGGGAGAGTTCTTGGGCCAACGGGTGAACAAATTTCATCCTGTATATTATGAAATCAAAACCATGAATGACGCCCAAGTTAACTATACTGTCACAAAAAAGGAATTGTTGGCTATTGTCTTTGAAATGGAAAAATTAAGGCCCTATCCCATGGGCGCCAAGGTTATTGTTCACACCGATCATGGTGCTCCGGTACTTGATGACAAAGAAGGATTCCAAAGCTAGGCTTATGAGGGGGGTCTTGAGATCAATGATACATTTCTGGATGAGAAGCTCCTTTCGGTCTCCATGCATGACATGCCTTGGTTTTCGGATATCGCCAATTTTCTTGTTACCGGTATTGTCCCGTGTGAGCTCTCTTCTAACCAAAGGAAGAAGCTTAGACGGGACAACTTGGATTACTATTGGGATAAGTCGTACTTGTTTAAAATTTTCAATGATAGAGTTATTCGCCGGTGTGTCCCCGAGGAAGAACAAATGACCATTCTTGATTCTTGTCATTCCTCGCCCTACGGTGGTCATCACGGTGGGGCAAGGACAGTTTTTAAAGTTATGAGTTGTGGGTTTTATTGTCCAACTTTGTATAAATATGCGAGTGAATTGGTGAAGAGGTGTGACGAGTATCAAAGAGCGGGTGGCATATCAAAAAAGTATGAAATACCCCTCACAACGATCCTTGAAGTTGATATATTTGATGTGTGGGGCATAGACTTCATGGGCCATTTTGTTAGTTCGTGTGGTAATACCTACATTCTTGTGGCGATGGATTATGTCTCAAAGTGGGTTCAGGCCGTGGCTTTCCCCAACAATGAAGCCCCGAGTGTAGTTGCTTTTCTCAAGAAGAACATTTTCACACGGTTTGGGACACCTCGAGAAATCATAAGTGGCGGGGGATCTAATTTTTGTAATAGGGCTTTTGATACATTGCTTTCCAAATATGGGGTAAATCACAAAGTGTCCACTCCTTACCATCCTCAAGCTAGTGGCAAAGTTGAAGTTTCAAATCGGGAAATCAAGAACATCTTGTCCAAGACTGTGAATGCCAATAGGACCGGTTGGTCAAGAAAGATAGATGATGCACTATAGGCATATAGGACTGCATTCAAGACCCCGATCGGTATGTCCCCGTACCGGTTGGTGTATGTTAAAGCATGCCATTTGCCGGTTGAGCTAGAGCACAAGGCATTGTGGGCCCTAAAGAAGTTGAATCTGGATTAGAACACTGCAGCAAATCTCCGGGTTGATCATCTCAATGAGCTTGACGAGTTTAGGTTTCATGCTTACTCAAGCTCTTCATTGTATAAGAAGAAAATGAAATATTTGCATGACAAGTATGCAAAGAACCGGGAATTCAAAGTGGGTGATTTGGTGCTACTCTTCAACTCCCGGCTTCGTCTCTTTACGGGCAAGGTCAAATCAAAATGGAGTGGTCCGTTCGAGGTGGTGTTGGTCACACCTTTTGGTGCCCTTGATCTAAAGAACAAAAGTGGTGAAATTTTTCGTGTGAATGGGCATCGTGTCAAGCACTATTTGAGGAAGTTTGAGTATAGCCACGTGGTGGCTTTGTTGAAGTTCAATTGATCATGGTAACCTGCCTCGTGCCGCGACATTAAATCAGGCGCTTCTTGGGAGGCAACCCAAGTGCTTTTTCTTTCTTTTTTGTTTCTTCTTCTTAGATTAGATTTTCTTGAACTAACATGTTTGTGAGATTTGTGTAGGACTTTGTTGATGCAGTGCAGGAACACTGTTGATACCCAATTTTTTCTCAAGTTATTTTCAAACTCGCATATAAACTTTCAAAATTACTCTTTGTAATAATAAGTATTTTTTCCTATCTTTCAATATTTTATTAAATTATTTTCCTGCTTATTTTAATATTTCATATTCAAATAATTCATAAACTATGCTATAAATAATCTCAAAAATATTTTTTGGCTCAGTATATTGTTTATAATCATTTTCTATCTATGAAAATCTAATTATTTCACAAATTAGCCAATTGGGTCTTATTTGAGTCCAATTACAACATTTTTGCAATTATGGCCCAATTGGATGTTTTATATTATTTTAATTCAAATTTATGCATTTTTACACTTAATATTAGTTAATTACTGTGATTTTACTTATTTAAACTTTATTTCATTTTTTATATAAGTATGAGTTTTTTAATTAATTAATTATCTTATTTTGAGGAGTATTTAAAATCTAGCCCCTCTTAACCTATTTCAATTTTAATCCAATACCCAACCCTTAACCCAAGACCCAATCCTAATCCTTACCCGGCCCAACCCCTAATTAAATCTGAGTCGTTGATCAAATAAGATCAACGGCCCAGATCTCCCCTTTCCTAAATTAACACTCACCTAACCCCCTTCCCCGTCTCATTTTCGAGACTCCTCACTATCTTTCTTCGTATCTTCCTCTCCTCCTCTCTCTAGAACCTTCTGGGTTCTTCTTCTTCTCCTATGGCCTCCACCGTCTCTCCGGCCACCTCCAGTCTCACCTCTTTCGATCACCAGCCGCCATGACGCCTCTTTCTCCGGTCTAGTTCATCTCTGAGACCTTCAGTGGTCTTTATCATGCCAAACCACTACTGGGGTTCCTTCTTGGGTGGTATTCCGGCCTCCTCCGGTGGAGTTTTGACGCGATTATGCCATAACTACCACTATTCCTGAGTTTCACAGCAGGTTCTTCTACTTTCCCCGATATCTCTGAAACCCTAATCTTTAAAACCTTCCGATTTTCTTAGATCTACACTGAATCTTGGTTTATTACGAGTATTATTACACTTTTTCTCAAAAAGCTTTTCCATTTTTAAACGAGTTCTTCACTTAGGGTTTCTGAAACTTTTCTTCAAACGATTTCTCAAGGTTCAAGTGATTTTCTCACTTGCTTAGACGTTTTATCACTTTTAATCATGATTTATTATGTTAAAACTTTAAGTTTTAACACTATGTTCTAACCCTGATTATGTTACTAATTTGTCCCTCCGATTTGTGTGTATCTGTTTTTCTATGTTCTAACCTTAATTATTTGTGATTATTACCTTTGCTATGTTGTTGGTCTTTGATTCTACTGCTTCTGGCCTAATGTGTACTGTTTTCAACATTTTTGAATCCCTGAAGGATTGTGAGTAGTACTATATTGATATCCTCTATTAATTCTGAATATTTCCTTAAATACATAAGGCTCTTCTTAGTTAGTACTAATTTCGAATCCATGATTTCCTGTGTTGACACTCTTTACTGATTTTCGGCTACTCTTCTTGTTCTTACAACTTCAAATCATTCTCTTACTTTGTTATGTGGCTGATTGCACTATTAAATGATTCTTGCTGTTATTTCCTTAATTATACTTCATGTACCTGGTCCTAATTATTCACAATGTTTGAATTCCTTCCTGATTGTTATACTCTTGCTATGAGAATCCTTTTCCTTATTTGCTCCCTCTTTTTTACCGTTTTAGATGACCCATTTAATTAAGGGAAGACTTGAACTGATTCCCATTTTAATTGATTCTGGGGTCTATAATTATTGAACTAAAATTGATTCCTTCCTTATTAATCATGTATTGATTCTTCTTGCCTCATATATTACTGATTCTTACCGTTTGAATAAAATCCCTTGAGTTAAGGGAGTACTTGCCTTAATTTCCTGATTAATTGATTTCGAATTCCTTAATTACTACTTGACTTTGATTTTTAACTTATTTCTACTACTTGCTTTCAGCTATATATACACTTCTGCTCTTTCATTGTAAAAGGACAAGAATACTGTTCTAAGCTCTCTCTCTTGTGCTAGAACTCTTTCTCTCTTACAAAGCTCTTTGCTCTATTACTGCTCTCCTCTATTCTTGTCTACTACTAGCCGGCTGTAAGCCAAGGCTAACACTATGCTCTCACTTTGCTCTTGCATACTGCTTTTCTCTTTTCTCACTGGTATGTTCTAATTAATTTCCAAGTTTCAAACCACTGTGTCTACTACTATTTCAGTTTATCATATTCCTAATTGTGTTCTACTTGTGCTTCTACTGTTCAACATGTAATTAATTTTCTGTTTGTCTACCAATACTTGCTATGTTTATCTCTTTGAGACTTACATGTGTATGATTGAATCAGTGCTTGTTATATGCCTTACCTATACATGTATGCATCTGTAGGGATATTTTCCATTACTATTTAGTGTCATCCTGCTCTCCCCTAATCCCCTGAACCTATCTGATTTGTGCAACTATGTTTCAACACGTTTACTAAATGTATGTATAACTTTCTAATTCTTATGAGGTTTATTTGTCCCCTATTCCTATTGTCCTTGTGCAAAATTATGTACTGCTGAACTTATGTGATTGGGCTTGTACTTCTGTTTATTTTCAAAAGTTATTTCTGAAAGTAACTCTTCAGTCTCTCAACTGAATCCTGTATTTCCCTATTTCTCTTTTCTCTCCTTCTGGCACTTCACACTACTCTTAGAAAATTAGGTCCTACCCCCTTCGTGTTAGCATTGCCTTGAGTGCCCCTTAGTACTCATTGAACTTTGACACACAAGGCTGGTAATTCCACACTGCACTTTGTTAAAATCTTGGCAATTTTTGCTTAGGTGCTGGCATTGGCCAGGGACCCATTTGGGGCCCTAGGGAATCTTGCCGCACCCAGGACATGTAAGGCTGTGAAACTCGAAAGGAGTGAGGTTGGAAGAAATGGGCTTGATTGAAGGCTCCCTATAGAAGTAGCTTCTTATTATTCCTTTCATTAATGTAATTTATTATGCAGGTTTGTAATAGCTTGTAAACGAATATAGGGACTGGATAGTGAATGAGGGAGGGGATTATGTATGTTAGTATAGTAATGGGTAGAAACCATGACCATATGATTTATTTCCCTATGTGTGCAATAGACATCATGTTTAGGACATGCATTAGAAATCATGTTTAGGTTCTTCATTCCAGCATGTCTATTATAGTCATATCGTTTTATCTGCCTCGCTCACAATTGATAACTACAACCAGTAATAAAATTTCTATAATGTACTTCTATTGCATTTTCATAAGCATGACATTTATAAACCATGTCTTTTAGGTATTCCCATATGCATTAGATATCATGTTCCATAGGATTTTGCTTTCATCATGTCTGTTTTCAATCATACTCTGTTGAACGTCTAGTTAAAATGTACCTAATCTAATAATCTCGCCAAAAATGTGGTTAATTGTTTGAAACTTTTTCCTGCAAATGTATCATCATTTATCTCTCTTAAAATCAGAATTAAATATGCATGTTCTCCCTTAAAAAATAAATAGGCAATGTATACGCACGCCTAGGCAAATCTTAGGCCTAATACGTGCTAAAACCAAAATCAATTGTGTTACACTTGGCTGGTATAAGAATTAATTAGTCTTCTTTTGAAATCTTTAAAACTTTGCTGCTTCACTCTTGTTTTTATCCCTTTCCGAAGTTCGCCCTATTTTACTCTAAAATTCCTACTCTATTTTTTTTCAAAACACTAATTCTTGAAATCATGTATTCCTTTACTCTCTACTGAACTTTATTAGACTCCTGCTCTATTGGTTTTCAAACTACTGGTTTTCAGAGTCAGTTTACCTTTTTCTAAAATCACTCTATCTTTTAAAATTCCTGCTTCATTTTCAACTTTATTGGGTTTCTGAAATAGCCTACTGTTTTCGTTAAACTACCGACTCCCATTATGTTTAAACTGCTGGATTTTTAAAGTCACTTGCCTTCACTTTAATCCTATTTAAATCATGCTATTACTGAGGATTTCTTCTAAACTCCTGTGTGTTTCTAATATCCTGCTAAATCTCCGAACCCATTCATTGTTTTCCGAAAATTATTCTGTTCTCTATTCCCCGTTGCATTACTGAGTTTTCAAAGGCATTCCCTTTTACCAAAACTGCTGAAGCCTACTGTTTTCCAACTCAAAATCCCTGTTTTAAATCCTGTTGTTGAGACTTTGATTGTGTTTGAGACGTGTTATTTATGTGTTTATCTGTGGAGGGATCTGTGAGCCCCGTATCTGCCCTTATGTGTTCCCCATATTTGTAGTCCTATTTGTTTTACATGTCGCTTAGAATTTTATCCTTTTAAACCTAGAAGTTCAGCCTAGTACTCACCTTGTAGGATTAGTAGTCCTAAATACCCTCCAGGACTGATAGGACGGGACGAGTAATAGCATGCAATAAGAATTCGTGACCAACACACGCGTTTCAAATAACCTTTATGGGATGGGAAGGGTAGAATACGGATATGATGACCGGTGCGCTAATACCACGTGTAGCCGCCTCTTTGAGGAGGTGACATATCGGGTATTGCATTGATGTGATTCGTATTACTTTAAACCTAGGACAGTTCTTTTCAAATGTTTATTCTAATGTTTTTTTCAAAACCTTTAAAGATTTTCATACTTGTTTGAAATCCCCTCTTATATGAACCTTACTTGCTATTTGTTCACCGTCCAAATTCACAACATTTCTTGGTTGGGACCCACAGTTGTGGATCTTGAGGGGTGCCTAACACCTTGCCCTTGGGATAATTTCAAGCCCTTACCTAATCTCTGGTAATGCAAACTAGTTTATGAGTTATCAACTCTAGGTGCCCTAACGCACCATAAAAATCGTTAGGTGGCGACTCTTCCTTAAACCTTTCCTTTAAGGAGTTGTCCAAAATGTCATAAACCCGATCTCTCCATACCTGACCCGTGCTATAAAAAAAGGGGGCGCGACAGCATGGCGACTCAGCTGGGGACTTCCCTAGGCTTATACCGTTACAAGTTGTCTTGTGAATTTGGAATTTTATTCTGTTTAAATGCTTACACCCTTTCCTATTCCCCATTACATGTTATTAATTGTTTAAATCTGCAAGTATTTATTTGTCTAAGCAAAACTGACATATCTTCATTTTTTCTTTGTAACCGCTTTCCATTATAATTGTTGTATTTTCTTTCTTTACCACTTTCCTCAACGTGAAAATACATGCCTATTTGTTATAATGCTTATTATTGCATATCATGATCCGTATTCATATTCCACTCGTGCCAAAAAAAACCCTATAGCAACACTTACAATGAGTGGTTGCACTATTCCAATATTATCACCCCCTAAATTCGGAAAAGCGTATTTGCGGTAAAACTAGTCGATCAGCGGTGCAGTCGACAGCTCTGTGCCTTCCCCCTTGAGTGGTCCGCTCAAGGGTACCAGTCTAAAACCACAATAGAAACCTTACTCTATTGCATGTTGCATGCATCATGGTCAAACCTAGCCAGGCTAATGTGTTGTCCGCACAATAGCCTTTAAGATAGCCTTGTCCAAAGTCCATTGGGTTTCCCTTGAACCCAAAAGGGACGCCTTCACGTTCTGTGCATTTATTTGGAGAACTTAAATGCTCATGCTAAATATTGATGTTAAATAGTCATGTCTGGTGGGGGTAACAGCCTAACCTATTTATTTTGCAGAGATGAGGCACGAGGTCCCCAGATTCGGCATGGTCACCAATATCCACCCAAAACTTCTGAATTGGTGGGAAGATTTGCACTCAAGCGACAAAACAGCAGTTAGAAAACACCTAGGAAATGTTCCCTCTCTCTTGGACATTCAGTCTAATAACGTGGTGATAGAGGCTGCCACCTTATTCTAGGACTGTGATCGGTCTGATTTGGGAACAATGAGATGACACCGCTGCTAGAGGAGATATGGGGTTTAACTGGTTTGCCTTGGGAGTCTCAAGGGTTATTGATACCTGAAAACCGAACATGCTGGGGTTTTCTCAAGATGATGGGACTCAAGAAGAATCTGGATTTAGTCTGCTTGGAAGACTCGTACATCCTCTTTGACTACTTGTATGAGAGGTATGGCCGTAGTCAGTCTTACCACACATAACAGGAAGAATTCGCCCTCACCTCTCTAGGACACATTCACCGCCGAGTGTTCGTCTTCATATTCTGCTTTTTGGGATTGATGGTCTTCCCGACAAAGAAGGGGAGAATCCATACTAGATTGGCTATGGTTACCAAGACTTTGATGGAAGGGATCGACGGACAGGATTTCAGCATTGTACCTATGATCATTGCTGACATATACCGAGCTTTGGAGAACTATCAACGAGGAGCGAAACATTTTGAGGGTTGCAACCTGCTACTCCAGCTCTGGCTCACTGAGCATCTGCAAAGGGGTGACTACCGTCAAGACATACATAGGAGAGTTTGGGATGATCATATTGCTTTCCATCATCCAAAGCGTATGAACTACATCCCTGACATGTTTGTACAGCCAGAGAATGCCAATGGATGGGTCGAGTTGTTGGAAATTCTGACCGAGGATCAAATCCAATGGATGTTCGAGTGGTTCCCGACCGACGAATTCATCATTCGGACTAGAGACACTCTGTTCCTAATATTGATTGGTCTTAGAGGGACATACCCTTACGTCCCGATTCGAGTCATGAGGCAGGCAGGGAGGAAGCAAGTCATCCCAAGGGTCGAGAAAATGAGTCATCTCAGGGCGGACTTCCAAAATGATGACATCCCTCACAAATGTCAAGCTCAGCAATTGTGGCACTGCAGGATCCGGTTGGAGAAGGATACTATCGAGCCCGACAGGCATCACGCTGGTTGCTCTCCTAATTATCTGGGATGGTTGGAAGATAACTGGGGAGGAAGTATTGAACCAGGGTTCGCTCGAGGACATACGGTCATAGACGAGAAAGCCGAGGCAACAACTAGACTCAACCAGCTTCGCAAGAGGCTCCGTGACTGTGAGGAAGATCATCACAAAATCCACATAGCCCACAAAAAGCTGATCGAGGAATGGAAGGACATGGCCATCACTTCCACCCAGAGGCTAGCACACTTGGAACGAGGCATAGCTGACTTGGAGGAAAAGTTCCTTAGGAGGATTGAGACTTGTCAGAAGACCGAGGGAGCTGAAGCGGGAATTCTAGCCAAGACTTACTTGTTGTTGGGGCTCCGCGAGATGGGAATGTTGATCAAGGCAAGCGGAGATGTCGAGTTTGGGAATGTCCTTCTGGGGCCAAGTAGATAGGAATTGTCTTTACTTTGCTTTTGATGTAATAAAGCCAGTGTCCATTAGTGACATTTTATATTTTCGCATTCTTAGAGTCAAGATGGATTTGTCTATTTTATTATCAATAAAATGAGGCATTTAGTATTTTAAGTTCTCCAAATTAACTTGTCGCTAGGTTTACCTTGGGCATAAAGAGGTTCCTCAACTTAGGATGCGTTTTACATTTTCGCATTACGTGTTTAAATTACCGCAATATTCTTCATAATCCTGACTAACTTCACTACCTTTTTTTTTTCTTTAGTTATTCCCCTTCCCCAAAGGTTAGTTCGTGCACTCTGGCATCAACAACTTATTGCACAAGATCAAAGGGCCCTCCTCCTACTCCTCCTCCCAGTCCCCTAAAGGAAAAAGTAAGGGTAAAACTAAGATGGCAGATGCAAGCGGTACCAGAAAAGACAATAGGGATGGACAGGTTGAGATCACTGATGGTCAGGGTATTCAGGTTCTGCACGAGGGTATGTCTCCACTAGAGAAGAAGCTGCTAAAGTTCCAAGAGGAACTTGATCAAGTCAAGAACTTGGCTAACTTATCATTCTCCCTCAACGTCCCAGACGTTCAATTCCCAAATGCTCCGAACCCCACTTTACCACAAAACATTCCCAAACAACCAAATCATCCAAAAGATCCAGTTCCACCAGCACAATGCAATACATGTCACTACAACACTCCGCCTCTTCAGGATCAGACGAGAGATCACTTCTAGGCTTATGATAATCCTATTTATGTGGAAACCGTAGCTCATTCCACACCGCATACCCATGAGTCCGATGAGAAGGACAGGCTCATCAGGAATCTGGCCGAGGAACTCAAGAAATTGACCAACCGAGTTCAGGGCGTCAAAGGAGTTAAACGGATCGAGGGGTTGAACTATGAGGATCTTTGCATAAAGCCCGATGTTGAACTGCCCGAGGGGTACAAACCTCCTAAGTTCAAGATGTTCGATGGTACTGGTGATCCAAGAGTCCATCTGAGGACTTACTGCGACAAATTGGTCGGCGTGGGGAAAGAGAAAGGATCCACATGAAACTCTTCATGAGGAGTTTGAAAGGTGATGCACTATCCTGGTACATCAACCAGGATCCAAAGAAATGGACCAATTGGGTGAACATGGCTATGGACTTCATGGATAGATTCAGATTCAACACGGAGAATGCACCGTATGTGTTCTACATCCAGAACTTGAAGAAGAAACCAACAGAGACCTTTCGCGAGTATGCTACTCGTTGGAGGTTGGAAGCTGCCAAGGTCAGACCGGCCTTGGAAGAGGAACAAATGAAGAAACTCTTGGTACGCGCTCAGGATCCTCAGTACTATGAGCAGCTGATGATGGTCGATGGGCATAAGTTTTATGATATCATCAAGCTGGGAGAGCGAATCGAGGAAGGTATCAAGAATGGTATGGTTACTAACTTTGAAGCTTTACAGGCCACTAATAAAGCTCTGCAGTCCGGTGGTGCTTTTAGAAAGAAGGCTGTAGGAGCCGTGATGGTGGCACAGCAAGCCAAGTCCCCTCCCAAATACCAAGTGTACCCCGCACCTTCCTTCACGTACCAACCAACTCCAAGCTACCAAGCACCCTCACCTCAATACCAAACACCCTCACCCACCTACCAAGCTCCACCACCCACATATCAGCTTACCTCGCCCAGATACTCCCAATCAGCTCCCGTCTATAATGCCTACAATTCCCAACCTTCTCACTACCAATCACAACCTAATCGCCAAACCTTCCCCAGACCTCTCCCAAACTTCGACCGTCGTCCACAAAAACTGTATACCGCCATAGCTGAACCCATTGACCAATTATACGAAAAGCTCAAAGCCGCCGGTTATGTCACACCCATTCCCGCTGTCGCCCCTGAGAACCCTTCTCAGTGGGTCAACCCAAACAAAACCTGTGCTTACCACTCCGGCATGAAGGGACACACCATTGAGGAATGCCCTTCCTTGAAGGACAAGATACAGACCCTCATAGATAACAAGATCATGGTAGCCAAGGACCCTTCTCCTAATGTTCGCAATAATCCGCTGCCTGACCATAAAGGTGGTGTCCACATGATTGAGGTTGATGATGACTGGGATCCCGAGGGATCAATTGGGCTTATTATAGAGGGTGATCCGAAGAAGCCTGCAATTACTCTTAATCCGATCGTGGTCCAGATGCAGCCATCTGAAGAAGCTGAGGTAAACATGCCCATTCCACTTGAGTTTGAATCAAGACCACCCACCAAAGGAAAGGCCCCAGTGCCGATCGAAGTCGAGTTTGCACGACCACTCAAAATTGCAGTCCGGCCATCTATAACATATAATGCGGCAGGAATAAGAATGAGCACACCTATTCCAGTGGCAATGTCAACAACGGCACCCTTTTACTTAGACGCCATTCCATAGGACTATACCGCTGAAGCAAGGAGGAAAGGTAAAGGCAAGTCTGAAGAAGCCATCATTGCACAGGGTATGACAAGAACTTGTAGAGTTCATACCCCTGAACATTTGGCCGAGTCTAGCAAGAAGGCCAATAACCGTCCCCCCATAATTGAAACAAGTTTAGACGATCAGTGGAGAAAGATACAAGCCAAGGAATACTCAATCCTCGACCAGTTGAACAAAACGCCAGCTCAGATATCCATCCTCTCCCTGTTACAAAACTCTGAAACACACAGGAGTGCTTTGCTAAGGGTGCTGAGTGAAGCATACGTGCCCAACAATATCACCAGTGGGGAAATGGCCAACATGGTAGGCCAGGTGCTGGAAAGTCACAAGATTACTTTCCATGAAGATGAGTTGCCGCCCGAAGGACTAGGGCATAACAGAGCACTACACATCACGGTGCAATGTGAGGATCATTTCATCACAAGGATCCTAATTGAGGGGGGTTCCAACCTCAACATCTGTCCGCTGGTCACGCTCTAGAAGTTGGGAAAAAGTCTACATGAGATAAAGGAAGGAGAGATCAACGTAAAAGCCTTCGACAGTTCGCAGAGGTCCACCATGGGAGAAATCACCTTGTGCTTACAAATGGGACCAACTTGGTTCGATGTAGATTTCCAAGTGATAGATGTGCCTGCATCCTACAATTTACTGTTGGGACAACCTTGGATCCACGCGGCTGGGGCCGTGGCATCAACCTTACACCAAGCTGTGAAGTTTGAATGGAATCACCAAGAGGTAATCATTCATGGCGATGGTAGCAACCCTATCTACGGTCGCCAGACCTTTTCGGTCATCGATGGAAAGAGGAAGTTGGGTGGAGAAATCTACCACAACGTGGAACGTGTTAACGCCAATGACAAGGACAAGTGGTGGGGTAGTAATACCAAAAGCATATTAAACTGGCAAGGGTACGAGCCAGGTAAAGGGCTCGGTAAGCATCTTCAAGGAATAACAAAGCCAATAACACTCAAGAAGCACGGTACCACTTTTGGTCTAGTGTACGAGTACACTTGGGAGGAGTTCAAGGACTGGTCGCCACCATGGCTTGGCCCCTACTACCCATTGGAGCAGCCAATACCCCACATAGAACAGACTTTCCAGCCAGCTGACATCACATATGGTACAGACGAGGAGGAGGCGCTAGCGGCAATAATGGATCTATTTCTGGATGATGAGGACATGGACTGTTGTGTCATTCTTGAAAAGGAGGGGGAGGAAGGCCCTTCTATACAAGTCGTGAGCAAGGGATCATGTCTCAACAATTGGTCTGTCAGGACAACCAAAGCCCGTCGAGCCTCGGGGTAGCAAGGCTAACAAAACAAGCATTATTTATAGCTTATTTATTTAAAGATTTTTCTCCCTTTTCGCATTTTTAATTTCTGCAAGAAAGAGCTCCCATGTTCAAACAATTATTTAATTTATCAAAGCATTTCCAGTTTCTTTTTAAATCTTATATTTACTTGCTACTGGTTTCCTCCCCATTACTTTACACAGCATTACTATTACTTATCTTGATGAACCGACGACTGTGACCTGCAACGAGGCAACGCAACAAACAGAGTCCGAGTCCGACGAGGATGATATACCTGAGTATATTATTAAAGAGGTCGAGAACTTTGAGAACAGACCTAAGTCTAACTTGGACGAGACTGAGGTCGTCAACCTGGAAAACGGAGAGAACGTCAAAGAAACACGCATCAGCATTCATCTGTCGCCGTCAGAAAAGGAGGAATATACGGAATTCTTAAGGCAATATGAGGACATATTCGCATGGTCATATGATGACATGACTGGACTCAGTACATCTATTGTGGCCCACAAGCTGCCAACCAATACAACATGCCCACCAGTGAAGCAAAATCTCAGGAAGTTCAAACCAAACATGAGCTTGAAAATCAAAGAAGAGGTCACCAAGCAGATCAACATCGGGGTTCTCCGGGTGGTAGAATATCCTACATGGTTAGCTAACATTGTGCCTGTACCAAAGAAAGATGGGAAGGTCAGAGTCTGCGTCGACTACCGGGATCTCAATCGGGAAAGTCTGAAAGATGACTTCCCCTGTCAAACATACACATTTTAATTGATAATTGTGCCAAGCACGAGCTGCAGTCCTTTGTAGATTATTTTGCTGGCTACCATCAGATTTGGATGGACGAGGAAGATGCTGAGAAAACGACCTTCATTACGCCGTGGGGAGTGTATTGATACAAGATGATGCCATTCGCTCTGAAGAATGCAGGGGCCACTTACATGAGAGCCATGACTACTTTATTCCATGATATGATTCACAAGGAGATCGAGGCATATGTGGACGACGTCATCATCAAATCAAAGAAAGTTGCTGATCACATGGAAGATTTGAGAAAGTTCTTCAACAGGTTAAGGAAATACAATCTGAAACATAACCCCGCGAAGTGTGCGTTCGGGGTTCCTGCTGGCAAGCTGCTAGGGTTCATTGTCAGTCGTCGAGCAATAGAGCTAGATCCATCAAAGGTCAAAGCCATCCAAGAATTGTCGCCACCAAGGAACAAGAAGGATGTTATGAGCTTCCTGGGAAGGCTAAATTATATCAGCCGGTTCATAGCCCAGTCCACTGTCATTTGCGAACCAATTTTCAAAATGTTAGGAAAGGATGCTGCCGTCAAATGGACTGAGGATTGTCAAAAGGCCTTCGACAGAATCAAAGAGTACCTCTCAACTCCACCAGTCTTGGTACCTCAAGAGTCGGGTAGACCTCTATTACTCTACCTTGCTGTGTTAGATGGAGCTTTCGGTTGTGTTCTCGGGCAACATGACGAAACAGGGAGGAAAGAGCAAGAAGTTTACTACCTCAGCCAGAAGTTTACTCCGTATGAGGCCCGGTATTCTCTATTAGAGCGCACCTGTTGTGCTTTGACTTGGGTCGCACAAAAGCTGAGGCATTATTTTTTGTGCCTACACAACGTACCTCATATCGAGGATGGATCCGCTAAAGTACATCTTTCAGAAGCCCATGCCCACTGGCAAGCTAGCTAAATGGAAGATCCTGTTAAGTGAGTTCGACATCATTTACGTAACTCAGAAGGTGGTCAAGGGACAAGCATTATCCGATCATCTTGCTGAACATCCTGTGGACGGAGAATACGAACCGTTGAAAACGTATTTCTCCGATGAAGAAGTGTCATTCGTAGGAGAGGACATTACAGAATCCTACGATGGATGGAGGATGTTCTTTGATGGGGCTGCAAACTTCAAAGGCGTGGGTATTGGAGCAGTCTTAATTTCAGAAACTGGTCAGCACTACCTGGTATCCGCCAAACTCTTATTTCCTTACACCAACAACATGGCTGAATATGAGGCCTGCATCCTGGGGATCAACTTGGTCGTCGACATGAATGTTCAGGAATTATTAGTGATTGGTGATTCAGACTTATTGATATGCCAAGTCCAAGGAGAATGGGCGACCAAGAATTCCAAAATATTGCCATATCTACATCATGTACAGGAATTGAGAAAGAGGTTCACAAAGATAGAATTCTGGCACGTCCCCAGAATCCAGAATGAGTTCGCTGACGCACTGGCCACCTTGTCATCTATGATCCAGCATCCATACAAGAACTTCATTAATCCCATCCCAGTGAGGATCCACAATCAGCCGGCTTACTGCGCCCATGTTGAAGAGGAAGCAGACGAAAAACCTTGGTTTCATGACATCAAGGAATACTTGGCAGATGGAGAGTACCCAGAGCTTGCAAACGCTACTCAGAAGTGCAATCTTCGAAGGTTATCAAACAATTTCTTTCACATCGGAGGAATTCTGTACGGGAGGACTCCCGATTTGGGTTTGCTAAGATGTGTCGAAGCAAAGGAAGCAACAACGCTGTTGGAGGAAATACATGCTGGCACATGCGGTCCTCATATGAACGGGTTTGTTCTAGCAAAAAAGATACTTCGGGCTGGTTATTTCTAGATGACCATGGAAACAGATTGCATACAGTATGTCCGCAAATGCCATCGATGTCAGATACATGGGGATATGATAAAGGTACCTCCCAGTGAGCTTAATGCAACAAGTTCACCCTGGCCGTTCGCCGCTTGGGGCATGGATGTTATTGGACCAATATAGCCTGCAGCCTCTAATGGACACAGGTTCATTCTGGTTTCCATTGACTATTTCACCAAATGGGTCGAAGCAACATCCTACAAAGCAGTTACTAAGAAAGTGGTAGCCGACTTTGTCCGTGATCGCATTTTTTGTCATTTTGGAGTTCTAGAGTCAATCATCACCGATAATAGTTCCAATCTCAACAGTGACTTGATGAAAGTAATGTGTGAAACCTTCAAGATCAAACACAATAATTCTACAGCATACAGACCTCAAATTAATGGAGCCGTCGAGGCTGCCAACAAGAACATCAAGAAGATACTGAGAAATATGGTAGAGAAGCACAAGTAGTGGAATGAGAAGCTGACATTCGCTTTGCTGGGATAGTGCACCACGGTTCGCACATCAACCAGGGCAACTCCTTACGTGTTGGTATACGGTGCAAAAGCCGTCATTCCTGCTGAAGTTGAGATCCCATCTCTGAGAATCATACAAGAAGCTAAGCTCAGCGACACAGAATGGGTAAGAAGTCGCTATGAGCAATTGGCCCTCATAGACGGGAAAAGAATGAACGCATTCTGTCATGGGCAGCTATATCAGAATAGAATGACCAGAGTCTTCCACAAGAAAGTCAAGCCAAGACGATTCACACCGGGGAAGCTGGTGTTAAAGAAAATCTTTCCTCACCAAGATGAAGAAAAAGGGAAATTCTCTACCAATTGGCAAGGCCCGTACATGGTTCACCGAGTACTAACAGGAGGAGCACTCATACTGGCAGAAATGGATGGAGAAGTTTGGCCTAAACCAATCAACTCAGACGCAGTCAACCGTTACTATGTGTAAACTATCTATGCTTTCCTCAATGCTGTAAATTGAACTACGCCTGACCTGATTCCCGTTTAAGAGGGAATACGTAGGCAGCCCTATGGGTTCGGTCACATTTTAATAAAAAATTTCATTTCCCCCACGAATGGAAACTGGGGCAGAATTTTGAGGAGGGACCTCAAAATTCCGAAGCAAGTTCAGCCGAGCACCGCACCAGTAACATCCAGAAGCCTTCACCCATCAAACTGGGGCATAATTTTGAGGAGGACCCTCAAATTCCCGTCCCAGGAAAGGTTGCAATGTCTTGAGCCGCATCGTGGTCGTCGGTTCATCCAAAGAAAATTATTTTTCAATTATATGTTATATCATATTTTTATAAAACCATGCATATTTATTTCTCAAAATCAGCTTGTTTTAGCAACGCTACCCCTGTGGTACAAACAAAGTTATCATTATCAAGCAGACAAGCCGAGCCGAGCCAGTGGGGATACGAGCTAACCCTCCCCTTTACAGAACTCACGATTTTTCTTTGGGTGCAGGGACGAATACGGTGAAATCCAAAAACATCCCATTACCCCCACAAGACGCATACTTCTCAGGGATACGCTCTCGAACTCATCGCACATGCCGACGCTTACTATTATCGCAAGTAACGCTTCATTCACAATAATCAGATCGCCGCACTTCATCATCAGCTAAGAACTCTTACTGTCATTTTATTTCTTGCACTACATAAGGCTACCATTCTGCCTTCTGAGGTTCCACGCTACCTCCCCTGCATTTTATTTCCTGCACTGCATAAGGCCACTATTCTGCCTTCCGAGACTAAGCATTGTCTCCCTGCATTTTCTCACATTGCATAAGGCTACTATTCTGCCTTCCGAGACTAAGCACTGTCTCCCTGCATTTTCTTGCATTGCATAAGGCTATCGTTCTGCCTTCCGAGGTTCCACGCTACCTCCCTTGCACTTTATTTCTCGCATTGCATAAGGCTACTATTCTGCCTTCCGAGACTAAGCAATGTCTCCCTGCATTTTCTCGCATTGCATAAGGCTACCATCCTGCCTTCCGAGGTTAAGCTCTACCTCCCCTGCATTCGCATATTTGCATAAGGCTACCATTCTGCCTTCCGAGGTTAAGGGCTACCTCCCCAACATTTATTTCCCGCATTGCATAAGGCTATCATTCGGCCTTTCGAGGTTCCACGCTTCCTCTCTCCGCATTTTATTTCATTACGCAAATCTCCTGTCTACCTTTTCAAAGCAATAACCTTTCGTCACGTTATTTATTTACGCTTTCTTTCGGGCTAAGCTTTGCCCCTCTTTACTTTTGCAAATCGCAAGACTAAGCTCTATCTTGTCAACATCATACTACTACATTCTTCATGGGCTGAAATATCGCCAACTTTTCCAAAGGCCTCATCGTTCAGAGGCACCATCTTCATGGCCCGAGAACATCATTTCATGGCCTAAGGATCTCTTTTATTCAACTTGCATATCATTATTCAAAGGCACCATCCTCATGGCCCGAGAACATCATTTCATGGCCTAAGGATCTCTTTTATTCAACTTGCATATCATTATTCAAAGGCACCATCCTCATGGCCCGAGAACATCATTTCATGGCCTGCGAATCCTGCACCAAGAAATTCATGGCCCAGGACATCATGGTCTAAGGACATCATCCTAATTGTCCGATGACAGCATTCATAGTCCAACGGGAACTTGCATCATATTTATATTATGCATGATATATGCTTGTTATTTACTTGCAGGTAATCCGACCTGAACAGCCAACCAGGCAGGAGCGAACTGCTCCAGTTATCCAAAACAACCCCGTAAGACCTTCCAATTTTGCCTTACCTTGCACCTTGAGTCTGTTCTTGTGAAACATCACCGGTATATTTTGCCGAGGATTCCGAAACTACATACGGCCTGATTCCTGTAAAACCAGGGATATGTAGGCAGCTCAGAAGCCAGGGAGCGGCCTAACTCTCTCACGTGGTTCCATTCGGTCAAAATTGGCCATCATATCTTTACCCGACAACTCTTTCATCCTTCCCGGGTAAAGAGGGGCAGCTGTTGATACCCAATTTTTCCTCAAATTATTTTCAAACTCATATATAAGGTTTCAAAATTACTCTTTGTAATAATGAGTATTTTTCTCTATTTTTCCATATTTTATTAAATTATTTTCCTGCTTATTTTAATATTTCATAAACTATGCTATAAATAATCTCACAAATATTTTTTGGCTCAGTATATTGTTTATAATCATTTTCTATCTATTAAAATCCAATTATTTCACAAATTAGCCAATTGGGTCTTATTTAATTCCAATTACAATATTTTTGCAATTATGGCCCAATTGGATATTTTATATTATTTTAATTCAAATTTATGAATTTTTACACTTAATATTAGTTAATTACTGTGATTTTACTTATTTAAACTTAATTTCATTTTTTATATAACTATTAGTTTTTTTAATTAATTAATTATCTTAATTTGAGTAGTATTTAAAATCTAGCCACTCTAAACCTATTTCAATTTCAATCCAATACCCAACCCTTAACCCAATTAACCCAAGACCCAATCCTAATCCTTACCCGGCCCAACCCCTAATTAAATCTGAGTCGTTGATCAAATAAGATCAACGGCCCAGATCCCCCCTTTCCTAAATTAACTCTAACCTAACCCCCCTCCCCGTCTCATTATCGAGACTCCTCGCTCTCTCTCTCTTCGTCTCTTCCTCTCCTCCTCTCTCTAGAACCTTCTGGGTTCTTCTTCTTCTTCGATGGCCTCCACCGTCTCTTCGGCCACCTCTAGTCTCACCCCTTTCGACCACCAGCCGCCATGACGCCTCTTTCTCCGGTCTACTTCATCTCTGAGACTTTCAGTGGTCTTTTCCATGCCCAACAACTACTGGGGTTTCTGCTTGGGTGGTTTTCCGGCCTCCTCCGGTGGAGTTTCGACGCGATTATTCCATAACTACCACTATCCTTGAGTTTCACAGCAAGTTCTTCTACTTTCTCTGATATCTCTGAAACCCTAATCTTTAAAACCTTCCGATTTTCTTAGATCTACACTGAATCTGGGTTTATTACGAGTATTATTACACTTTTTTCTCAAAAATCTTTTCCATCGTTAAACGAGTTCTTCACTTAGGGTTTCTGAAACTTTTCTTCAAACGATTTCTCAAGGTTCAAGTGATTTTCTCACATGCTTAGACGTTTTATCACTTTTAATCATGATTTATTATGTTAAAACTGTAAGTTTTAACACTATGTTCTAACCCTGATTATGTCTCTACTGATTTGTCCCTCCGATTTGTGTGTGTATCTGTTTGCTATGTTCCAACCTTGATTATTTGTGATTATTACCTTTGCTATGTTGTTGGTCTTTGATTCTACTGC
This sequence comes from Nicotiana undulata, assembly GCA_005239495.1. Lineage (NCBI taxonomy): Eukaryota > Viridiplantae > Streptophyta > Magnoliopsida > Solanales > Solanaceae > Nicotiana > Nicotiana undulata. The sequence goes on from ML275827.1 coordinate 62,317, forward strand.
TTCTGGCCTAATGTGTATTATTTTCAACATTCTTGAATCCCTGAAGGATTGGGAATAGTACTATATTGATATCCTCTATTAATTTTGAATATTTCCTTAAATACATAAGGCTCTCCTTAGTTAGTACTAATTTCGAATCCCTGATTTCCTATCTTGACACTCTTTACTGATTTTCGGCTACTCTTCTTGTTCTTACAACTTCAAATCATTCTCTTACTTTGTTATGTGGCTGATTGCACTATTAAATGATTCTTGTTGTTATTTCCTTAATTATACTTCTTGTACCTGGTCCTAATTATTCACAATGTTTGAATTCCTTCCTGATTGTTATACTCTTGCTATGAGAATCCTTTTCCTTATTTGCTCCCTCTTCTTTACCGTTTGAGATGACCCCTTTAATTAAGGGAAGACTTGGGTTGATTCCCATTTAAACTGATTCTGGGGTCTATAAATATTGAACTAAAATTGATTCCTTCCTTATTAATAATGTACTGATTCTTCTTGCCTTCTATATTACTGATTCTTACCATTTGAATAAAATCCCTTGAGTTAAGGGACTACTTGCCTTAATTTCCTGATTAATTGATTTCGAGTTCCTTAATTATTACTTGACTTTGATTTTTACCTTATTTCTACTACTTGCTTTCAACTATATATACACTTCTGCTCTTTCATTGTAAAAGGACAAGAATACTGTTCTAAGCTCTCTCTCTTGTGCTAGAACTCTTTCTCTCTTACAAAGCTCTTTGCTCTATTACTATTCTTCTCTATTCTTGTCTACTGTTAGTCGGCTATAAGCCAAGGCTAACATTGTGCTCTCACTTTGCTCTTGCATACTGCTTTGCTCTTTTCTCACTGGTATGTTCTAATTAATTTTCAAGTTTCAAACCAATGTGTTTACTGCTATTTCAGTTTATCATATTCCTAATTGTGTTCTACTTGTGCTTCTATTGTTCAACATGTAAATAATTTTCTGTTTGTCTACCAATACTTGACATGCTTATCTCTTTGAGACTTACATGTGTATGATTGAATCAATGTTTGTTATATGCCTTACCTATCCCTGTATGCATCTGTAGGGATATTTTTCATTACTATTTAGTGTCATCCTGCTCTCCCTAATCCCCTGAACCTATCTGATTTGTGCAACTATGTTTGAACACGTTTATTAAATCTATGTATAACTTTCTGATTCTTATGAGGTTTATTTGTCCCCTATTCCCATTGTCCTTGTGAGAAATTATGTACTGCTGAACTTATGTGATTGGGCTTGTACTTCTATTATTTTCAAAAGCTATTTCTGAAAGTAACTCTTCAGTCTCTCAACTGAATCCTGTATTTTCAAAACTCTGTTTCTCTTTTCTCTCCTTCTGGCACTTCACACTACTCTTAGAAAATTAGGTCCCACCCCTTTCGTGTGAGCATTGCCTTGAGTGCCCCTTAGTACTCATTGAACTTTGACACACAAGGCTGGTAATTCCACACTGCACTTTGTTAAAATCTTGGCAATTTTGCTTAGGTGCTGGCATTGGCCAGGGACCCATTTGAGGCCCTAGGGAATTTTGCCGCACCCAGGACATGTAAGGCTGTGAAACTCGAAAGGAGTGAGGTTGGAAGAAATGGACCTGATTGAAGGCTCCCTAGAGAAGTCGCTTCTTATTCTTCCTTTCATTAATGTAATTTATTATTCAGGTTTATAATAGCTTGTAAACGAATATTGGGGCTGGAAGTGAATGAGGGAGGGGATTATGCATGTTAGCATAGTAATGGGTAGAAACCATGACCATAGGATTTATTTCCCTATGTGTGCAATAGACATCCAGGTTAGGACATGCATCTCATGCATTAGAAATCCTGTTTAGGTTCTTCATTCCAGCATGTCTATTATAGTCATATCGTTTTATCCGCCTCGCTCACAGTTGATAACTACAACCAGTAATAAAACTGCTATAATGTACTTTTGTTGCATTTTCATAAGCATGACATTTAGAAACCATGTCTTTTAGGTATTCCCATATGCATTAGATATCATGTTGCTTAGGATTTTGCTTTCAGCATGTCTGTTTTCAATCATACTCTGTTGAACGTCTAGTTAACATGTACCTAATCTAATAATCTCTCCAAAAATGTGGTTAATTAATTGAAACGTTTTTCTGCAAATGTACCATCATTTATCTCTCTTAAAATTAGAATTAAATATGCATGTTCGCCCTTAAAAAATAAATAGGCAATGTATACGCACGCCTAGGCAAATCTTAGACCTAATACGTGCTAAAACCAAAATCAATTGTGTTACACTTGGCTGGTATTAGAATTAATTAGTCTTCTTTTGAAATCTTTAAAACTTTGCTGCTTCACTCTTGTTTTTATCCCTTTCTGAAGTTCACCCTATTTTACTCTAAAGTTCCTACTGTATTTTTTTCAAAACACTGATTCTTGAAATCATGTATTCCTTTACTCTCTACTGAACTTTATTAGACTCCTGCTCTATAGGTTTTCAAACTACTGGTTTTCAGAGTCAGTTTACCTTTTTCTAAAATCACTCTGTCTTTTAAAATTCCTGCTTCATTTTAAACTTTATTGGGTTTCTGAAATAGCCTACTGTTTTCGTTAAACTACCGACTCCCATTGTGTTTAAACTGCTGGGATTTTTAAAGTCACTTGCCTTCTCTTTAATCACTCTGTTATTTAAATCTTGCTATTACTGAGGATTTCTTCTTAACTGATGTGTGTTTCTAATATCCTACTAAGTCTTCGAACTCATTCCTTCTTTTCTGAAAATTAAACTGTCCTCTATTCCCCGTTGCATTACTGAGTTTTCAAAGGCATTCCCTTTTACCTAAATTGCTGAAGCCTACTGTTTTCCAACTCAAAATCCCTATTTTAAATCTTGTTGTTGAGACTTTGATTGTGTTTGAGACATGCTATTTATGTGTTTATCTGTGGAGGGATCTGTGAGCCCCGTATCTGCCCTTATGTGTTCCCCATATCTGTAGTCCTATTTGTTTTACATGTCGCTTAGAATTTTATCCTTTTAAACCTAGGAGTTCAGCCTAGTACTCACCTTGTAGGATTAGTAGTCCTAAATACCCTCCAGGACTGATAGGACGGGACGGGTAATAGCACGCAATAAGCATTTGTGACCAACACACGCGTTTCAAATAACCTTTACGGGGTGGGAAGGGTAGAATACAGATATGATGACCGGTGCACTAATACCACGTGTAGCCGCCTCTTTGAGGAAATGACATACTGGGTATTGCATTGATGTGATCCGTATTACTTTAAACCTAGGACAGTTCTTTTCAAATGTTTATTCTAATGTTTTTTCTCCAAAACCTTTAAAGATTTTCATACTTGTTTGAAATCCCCTCTTATATGAACCTTACTTGCTACTTGTTCACCGTCCAAATTCACAAAATTTCTTGGCGGGGACCCACAGTTGTGGATCTCTAGGGGTGTCTAACACCTTCCCCATAGGATAATTTCAAGCCTTTACCCAATCTCTGGTAATGCAAACTAGTTTATGAGTTATCAACTCTAGGTTCCCTAACGCACCATAAAAATCGTTAGGTGGCGAATCTTCCTTAAACCTTTCCTTTAAGGAGTTGTCAAAAATGTCATAAACCCGATCTCTCCGTACCTGACCCGTGAGATAGAAAAAGGGGGCGCGACAAACACATTCTGGAAAAAGGGCTAAGGTTGCACAAAACCGCTGCCGCGTTCAATATTCTGTGGTCAGTGGTTTCAATTGCGTTGGGGCGGTTTTGTTCCGCGGACGCGGATTTGTGGAACCCAAAAATCAAGCTCTCTGAAGTTTGTTTCTGCTGCAGCATCCAGAATTCCGCTGACAGCGGTTTTCTTCTGCTGCAGCGTTCAAAATTTTGGTGACAGCAGGAATGTTCAAGCCCCGGCTCTTCTAAAAGCAAAAAGTGCGGTCAGCTGTAAAATTCGATTGCCGCGCTAGGTGAGTCGGTGTGGGGTCCCAGGTTTAAGTATAAATATAGGGGGACCTCATTATTTTACCCTTTTCCCACTTTGTCATCTCAGAGCCACTTTTTACTGTTCACATTAGATTTCACCGTGCATCAAAGCTCCACTCATCTAACAAGCTTGCATCCTACATTAAATCTAACATTGGTATGTTCAAAATTCTTGATTCTAATTGTAGATTTTTATATTTTTGTTTATTTCTTCTTTATTTTCTCTTTTTAAATGGGGTATTATAGACCTAATTCTTGAGCATGTTTCACCAAGTGGGTAATAATCAATGGGTAGTGAATTGTCGTTGCCTAATAGGGTCTAGGGTTTTCAGTTTCAAGAAAAAAGCTGTCAGTGCGTGTTTAATTTAAATTCTGCTGCAGCGGACAAAACATCTGCGGTCAGCAGATTGTTCTGTGATGGGATACCTTAAAATACATTTCTGCTGCAGCGGCCAAAATTCCGCTAACAAGGGTTGGCTTTCCGCTGCAGTGGTCACTTTTCCGCTGTCAGCGAAATTGAGATTCAGAGAATAGCACAACAATTTCTGCGGCCGCATTGTTTTTTCCACTACAGCAGTGAGAATTCCGCGGCCGCGCCCATTTTTTTGCGGTCAGCAGTTTCCAGCTTCAGAGAGTGGGTATTTTTATCCCCACCATTCCGCTGCAGCGGCCATTTTTCCGCTGACAGCGGATTTGTCTGTCTGCCACTTCTTTGATCCTCTACAACATATACTTCTTGCTTCTATTGGGTAATTGTATACCATACACTAACGATCTTTTCTTTGATGTGTTTGCAGACAATGGTTAGATCAAGAGGTGCCTCAGACAAACAACCCAGAAGGGGAGATTCTTCTAGGGGTCGTGGTAGAGGTAAACAACCGGAAGCACCCCTAGGCCCAAGAAAGATTATAGGAAACAAATCAACACTCTGGAGGCCAACTCTCGACCCCTCAGAGTCTAGTGAATATGTTCCCTCATGGTAGATTTCATAGGGGGATAGTGGTGCAGCCCGGGAAGAGGCTCAATCTCAACCTAGGCGTCTTGTCAACGAGCCTACAACATTGGTCTCTTCAGATAGCTTGGGTCTATCTAGTGACTCTTCACCTCCTCAAGCCACCGGTGCAGCAGTTCCATCCACAACACCTGCCTCAGTTAATCTTGATAGTTCTGATGATTCCCCAGATGATGGTAGGGGTGGTGAAACCCAAACACAGGAAGGGAGGCTACTCAGGACCCGGAGTCCAACAGTTTGGCAGGATCGGTTTGTCTCTGAACTTGCTTATCACAAGTTCAGAGAGTGGTGGCCTCAGAGGTCACTTGTTCTGGGGAGGCCATTCATTGAGAGGGACGTTCTACCCCACAACCCGAACGTCAAGAGGCAATTCAACGAAAGGGTGGGGTGGAAATTCTTTACCAGCGGGGTTTCAGAGGCCAATGAATTTGTGGTATAAAAAGTTTACCCAATGTTGCCCACATCAAAAAGGGCACATACCTGAACCAAGTTTGGAACAAGAAAATCCTTTTCAATGGCGAGGCACTCAATGAGTATTCTTGTTTCAACCATGAAGATGAGACCCTCTAAATGGAGAAGGCGGATTTGGGTGATTTAGCTCACCCGTGGTTTTCCTCCATTATTGTTATTCATGGGACTGCTCCGGCGTGGTTGACATCAGGGGCTACTATCTTTAGAAACACGCTCAGTTTTAAGACTAAGGGTTGGGCAACATTTGTGTGTAACAGGATTGACCCCACGTTGCACGAAAGTAACATGCCTCTTTCACGGGCTCTTATTATGGGGAAATTATGGCAGGGTTCCCGATCAACGTCGGGAATATCATGGCGAGGGTGATCACCAGGATAGTCCAGAAGAATGAGCACTTATATCCCTTCCCAAACTTCCTCACTATGTACTTTCAGGACATGGGAGTTGAGGTAAGGGACTTTGATCAAAAGGTGCAACCTAAATTGACATTCGCCTGGTACAACTTGAAGGGCCCAGACAGCCCCAAAGCAAAGAGCAAAGCTACCACTTCTACTGTTGCTAAGCCTTCTACTAATGTTGAGGGGTCCTCTGCTGCTGCCATCCCGGAGCCTTCCTCTGGCCCTTCTGTCGCCATTCCTACATCAATTTCCATCTCTTACACCTACCCTCAGACTGCTCTGAGGGTGTCTCAGACATTGGCAGGTATCAACAACTGGCTGCACGTAGCTTCTTCAAAGCTAACTAACCTTTTCACTATCATTGCAGCCCAGTCAGCTCCAACACAGATTTAGTTGCCTCCAGCATTGGAGGAGACCTTGAGGAGCTTAGCTGATAACCAAAAGAAGATATTGGAGACCTTGGACACACATGGGAAGGAGATTCATTCCTTGGGGAAGGTTGTGAAGAAAATGAAGAAGAGTCAAGATGAGCTGAAAAAGAGTCAGGATGCGATGAAGAAGACTCAGGATGATCTGAAGAAGGAGGTAGAAAATCTCACAGTGGCAGGGGACATCCCTCTTGATCTACTGATAGGTGAGCCTGCCCCTGCAGCTTAGGCATCACAGGTTCCAGAGTAGGAGGTTACCTCAGCACCAGTGCGGAGAGGAGTCATTCCCCGGACTGAAGATATGGAGATCCAGCTAGAGGATCCAGCGGGAGAGGCCTCTTCCCAACCACATGACCCTGCTCTAGTGACTGCCAATGATCCTTCCCCTGCAGCTGACCCGGTCCCAATGCAGACTGAGGCATCCTAGGGAGTTCTCTCTTACTCTCTACCCCTTCCCCTATTCTATATTTTTGCATTTAGCATTGAGGGCAATACTAATATTCATTGGAGGGGGTGGCCTCAATTGGTGATTCACACATTTAGACATATTTTTGTTTGTAATAACTCCTAATACTGCTTTTCTTTTCTTTATTTGCATTTCTAGTACTTAATTTCCATACTTTTGGTTTGTTGTTATCGTTGGTATGTTTATAAAGTTTCCTTTCTCATGTGTATATTCATTCCCCTTTGATGTATATTCCTCTTAATCCCCTATTGTACATATTCATTTTTACTTTCCGTATTTTTACTTTATAACTTCTTTCATTATTTTCCTTTATAATTTAGCTCTTATTTATTTTAGTAGCCTCTTTTTGAACTTATAGATTCTTATTTATCAATAAGTCCTTGGTTTTCTTAAGGCCACGGTTCTTCTCAAGGGTGGAAATTGTGTGAACCGGGTGTCTCTTCCCTACGATGGACGGTGTGAGGACCTTCTTAAGGGATTGAGTCCGTTTTTTGTTTTGTTTTTCCTTTCTTTGGTAGTAATGAATAAATGTGACTCGAGAAAGCTTCACTAGGCACCAGCATACTTACCTTTTACCTCATGGTTAGAGACAAAGTGTAGACGAGTCTAGATCTAGTTGTGACCCTTAGAGTCTTGAGTTGTCTAAAATTGTCGTCAAGTGGTGATTATAGCCATATGTGAGTTTCCAATCTAAACCGAGGTTGTTGTGGGCCCTCGACTCTATGCTCTTTAACAATACTGTGGCTAGAGAGGTGAGGTTTGAATTGCATATCCCAAGTGTCGTGCCAGAAAGTCTAGAACTTGCCCCAAGTGTTTTTCTAGGCAAAATTTTAAGTAAAGCTCGACTTGAGAAGTGATTATAGGATCTCCTTGATTCCCTTTTGGAACTAAATACTTCCATAGCCTACTATGATAGTATAACTAGTCAACCCCTTTTGAGCCTAAGCCTATTTGTTCAAAAACCACGTTACAAACCTTCATCCGTTCTATAATGACCCTCTCTTGGCACCCATTCTTTCCTGAGCACTCATGATGAACAATAGTCAAAAGTATAAGTTTGGGGGGAGAGACAAGGAAATTCAAATTGATGAAAGGAATTGTTTAAAAAGGAGAGGCTAGTAAAAGGTTGAATGGCAAAAAAGAAACAAGTCATAAAGAAAAGTAAAGGTTGAAAGGACTCAATGAAACAATGTTGAAAAGGTTTGGAATGATGAAAGACGGAGAAAAATGAGCCTCAAATAAAATAAAGAGCGACAATGAGTCTCTGTAAGCTCCCCAAGGAAGAGAAAATGACTCAAAGAGTCAAGAAAAAACATGAGCCAAAGTGTGAAAATGGAGTGCTTATGGAAAGTTGTTCTATCATAGTTCATCATGCCCGAATTTGATCTAAAAAGCCTTCATTACATCCCGTTAAAGCCCTATAGGATCTCAAGTTGAGTGAGCTTACATTAATGGTGATTTACACGAGGGGCAATCCTATGGTACTTAGAGCCGGACTTGTGGAATTCTTTTGAGAGTGAAGAGCACACTTCTTGATAATCTCGATTTTGAGCGTACATTCTATATGGTGAGATGAGATCATGGAGAGTATAGGAGAAAGAGTCTTGGATCCACAGTGACTTACATGAGAGAGCAAAGATCTTTGATGAATTGAGTCAACTCTTGAGGCTTTAGTGTCACATTAGACCTAGTGAACTAAGAAAGTCATTGCATAATGTTGTCAATAATGCATTTGTGTTGAGGGTAATTGTTAGTCCCAATTGAAGCTTGATGAAGTCACATTTGAACAGCTGAAATACTTCTTCTTTTTCTTGTGGAGGTGGGACCCACCTTGTTTTCTTGAAGACAAGAAAAAGCTTAAGTTTGGGGGAGTTGATAACTACGGATTTTTACATACTATTTACTCTCTTTTGCTTAGGTTTTGGGGTAAAAATGCACTAAGGTACTCCCAAAAACTAATGCAAGGTGCTTAAATTAAAGGTTTTGAGTCAAATTGAGGAGAATGGGTAAATTTAACTTAAACAGGAGCCAGACTTGCATAGCCCAGGGACCCAGCAAAAGCACTGACAACACTATTATTACGCAGCAGCGAAAGACATTTTGCTGGAGCGGAATTCTGAGGGCGGCCGCGGATTGAAGTTCGGAGAGATGTGTTGTGGTCCTTTTGAAACCGCTGACAGTGCCAAAATTCCATTGCCGAGCTTTCCTGTCCGTTGGAGCGCTCAATAATCCGCTAGGAGCGGAATACCAACTTCAGAGAGTTTCCAAAAGAGGTCCTTCACAAGAGTGCGGTCAGCGATGAAATTCCGCTGCCGCCCTTTCCAAATTCCACTGAGACGCTCAAGATTCCGCTGGGAGTGGAAATGTGGTTCAGAGAAGTGCCAGTTCAAGAACCGCGGTCCGCGCTTATTATTGTGCTGTCGCGGAAGCTATTTTTCTGATAGCAGAACCTCCGTAGGGCATTTTTGTCGAATATTTTCAGTTGTGTATAAATACTTCTTTTTCTCAATTTTAGTGCATAAGATATTCTAGGGAGCTCGTGGATAGCATTTTTTTACCTTTTTGACTAACTTTAGCATAGATTCTGCTCTTAATCTTAGATTATATCTTTGTAATCAACATTTATGGCTTTAATTTCATCTTCTCTTTTGATTTCTTCCATGAATATGAGTAGCTAGACCCATAAGCTAGGGTTGTGACCCAACCCTAGTGTTGGTATCTAATGGGTCTTCAATTTTAGGGTCTACTTGTTATTGGGTCTGTGATATTTAGTCTATTTCATGCTTAATATATTGAATTAGTGGTTGCAAACTCTGATTCATGCCTTTTTTACTAGAGTTGTTCTTGAGAAAGATGACCCAAGTCTAGGTAAAATAGGCTAACAAGGAATTGGGGTGAATTCAAGAGATTGATAGCCCCAATTAAAGGGTAGAAACTAGAGATAGTAATACCCGACTTGAGACATTTCACTTGCTTTGTTGAAACGCCCATTTAGGCTTGAGGAAGCCAATTCAGGCAACGTCACCCAAACTACCGAGAGGTATAGGGTGAATAATTTAGTGTGAGGTTATATCACGAGTCCATGACCAACAAGTTTATCCTAGATTTTAGATCTCGTTAGATACTCGCCTAGGGGTAAGTTGTATCCCTAGTGCCCTTAAATACTTGATAAAATCCCACAAAAATATTGTAACTAGCTTGATAGTAGTAATCTTTAGTATTAAAATTAGTATAGACGCAAAACAACCCATGTTTAAAAGAGTAATTAAGAACAATACACACTTCTAAATCGGATAGAAACTCGACTCCAGCTATCTAACTCCCTGTGAATTTCGATCCTACTCCTATCGGGTAAAAGCTACATCGACTTTTCCTTGCCATTCTATAGTGGTATAGGTGAGCTTCGATCACTTTTTACTCAGTAAAAATCAGGTTTTCAACAAATATCTCGTGTACGCACTCTTCACCTCGCGTACACGGCACTCACATATCATAACACCACCAAATCCTAAGGGAATTTTCCCCACACAAGGTTAGGCAAGCCACTTACCTCGAACCAAGATCAATCAATATGTAACAATGTTTTTCCCACGAATATCCGACTCCGAATGGCCTAAATCTAGCCAAAATCCATTACATACCGTAAATATATCTATAAGAAACTAATATAATTAATGAAATCTAATCTAAAGCAAGAAATTAGGAAATCTCCACGAAAGGCCTCTTGGGGACACGACTCAGAATCGGGTAAAAGTCACAAAATATGAACGCATATTCACTCATGAGTCCAACCATACAAGAATTACTCGAATCCGGCCTCAAATCACCTTTCAAAACTCATAGTTCTAGTTGAAGAACTTCCCATTTTCCCCAAATTTTCAACCCCAATCCGAAGCTAAATATAGAATTAATGATTGATTAGTGGGATATAACCAAAATAAAGTGTAGAATTATTACCCAGTCGATGTCTCTGAAAATCCCTCAAAATCTTGTCCAAATCCGAGCTCTAAAAAACAAGTTTTGATAAAAATGGTCAAACGCTCGTTTTTGAAATGTTATATTTTTCCCAGGCATTTCCTTCTTCGCGAACGCGACCAAAACCTCCTTCGTGAACGCGATAGCCCCCTCGCGAATGCGGAAGCTTACATGGCCTGACCCTACGCGAACGCAGGACTCTCATCGTGAACGCATAGGCTAAATGCCCGGAGCTCTATCTGACCATTCCTCTACGTGAACGCAATGACCATATCGCGAACGCATAGGCTAGATGATCCACATATTCGCGAATGCCGGAACCACATCGCGGACACAAAGAACAAACTCAGTTGTCATCCTAGATGCCTTACGCGAACGTGAGACCTCTCTCGCGAACGGGATGAAGGAACCAACAACTTTGACACCAGATTTTCTGCAATTCCAACAAGCCCGAAATGATCTAATAAGCATCTGAAATACACCCAAGTCCCTCCGAGAGCTCAACCAAACATACCAACAAGTCCTAATACACCATACAAACTTAGTCGAGCCCTCGAATAACATCAAACAATGCTACAAAAAACAAATCACCCTCCGATTCAACTTAATGCACTTAAAACTTCAAATTTCTCCAACCGATGCCGAAACCTATCAAGACACATCTGACTGACCCCAAATTTTGCACACAAGTCGAATTCAACATTACGCACCTACTCCAACTTCCGGAATTGGAATCTGACCCCGATATCAAAAAGTCCACTACCGGTCAAAATCTCCAAAAATTCGAATTTCGCCATTTCAAGACTAAATAAGCTACAGACCACCAAAACACAATCCGGTCACGCCCCTAAGTTCAAAATTACCCAATGGAGATTACGGAATCGACGAAACTCCATTTCGGAGATGTCTTCACACAGTTTCGACTACGCTCAAAATCCTAAGACTTATGCTTCCGTATTAGGGACTAAGTGTCTCAAAACACTTTGAAACCACAACCAACACCTCCTGGAAAGACATATAAGCAAAAATAGATACGGGAGAAGCATTAAACAGGGGATCATGGCTATAACTCTCAAAACGATCGGTCGAGTCGTTACATCCTCTCCCTCTTAAAACAATTGTTCGTCCTCGAACGAGTATTGAGACTTACCTAAAGTGGTGAGAAGATGAGGATAATGGTTGTGAATATCATGCTTGGTCATCCAAGTCGCCTCCTCGACCGGATGACCCCTCCACTGAACCTTCACGGAAGCAATGTTCTTTGGCCTCGGCTTTCGAACATTCCTGTCAAAAATAGCCACTAGCTCCTCAGCATAAGATAGATCCTTGTCCAATTGGACTGAGCTGAAATCCAACATATGAGACGGATCATCGTGATACTTTCGGAGCATAGAAACATGGAATATCAGATGAGCTCCTACTATACTGAGAGGTAAGGCATGCTCATAAGCAACCTCCCCAACTCGCCGCAACACTTCAAAGGGACCAATGAACCTTGGGCTCAGCTTTCCCTTCGTTCCTAACCTCATAACACCCTTCATAGGCGAAACTTGGAGCAAGACCCGCTCTCCAACCATAATTGCAACATCGCGAACCTTCCGATCCGTATAACTCTTCTGTCTGGACTGGGCTGTGCGAAGTCGATCCTGAATCACCTTCACCGTATCCAGGGCATCCTGAACCAAGTCTGTACCCAATAATCTAGCCTCGCCCGGCTCGAACCAACCTACTGGAGACTGACACAGCCTACCATAGAGAGACTCATACGGTGCCATCTGGATGCTCGACTGATAACTATTGTTGTAGGGAAACTCCGCAAGCGGCAAAAACCGATCCCATGAACCTCCAAACTCTATCACACACGCACAGAGCATATTATCTAATATGTGAATAGTGCGCTCGTGATGTCCCTCCGTCAGAGGGTGAAATGTTGTGCTCAGCTCCACTCAAGTACCCTACTCATGTTATATGCCCCTCTAGAACCGTGATGTAAACTGCGTACCCCGATCAGAGATGATAGATATTGGTACGCCATGAAGCCTGACGATCTCGTAGATATAAATTTGAGCCAATTGCTCGGAAAATTAGGTAGTCATCACATGAATGAAATGAGCTGACTTGGTCAGCCTATCCACAATCACCCAAACTGCATCAAACCTCCGCAGAGTCCGTGGGAGTCCAACAACGAAATCCATATTGACATGCTCTCATTTCCACTCCCGGATCTCTAACTTTTGAAGCAACCCATCCGGCTGATGATGTTCATACTTCACCTACCAAAAATTTAGACACCGAGCCACATACTTTACTATGTCCTTCTTCATCCTACTCCACCAGTAATGTTGCCTCAAGTTCTGATACATCTTCGGGGCACCCCAGATGAATGCAGTACTGATTGTGAGCCTCTTGATGAACCAACTCACGCAAAACATCTACATTTGGCACACATAGCCTACCATACATCCTCAATGCACCATCATCCCCAATAGTGACCTCCTTAGAATCACCATGTTGGACAGTCCTTAAGGACAAGCAGATGGGGGTCATCATACTGACGCTCTCTGATACGATCATAAAGAGAAGATCGAGAGACCACACATGCCAATACTCGACTCGACTCAGAAATATCCAATCTCACAAACGAGCTGGCTAAGTCCTGAACATCCAATTCCAATGGCCTCTCTGCTGTTGGTTGATATGCTAAACTCCCCAAACTCTCTGCCCGGCGACACAAAGCATCGGCCACCATATTGTCCTTCCCCGGATGGTACAAAATGGTGATATCATAGTCCTTAAGTAGCTCTAACCACCTCTAATGACGCAAGTTAAGATCCTTTTGTTTGAACAAATATTGCAAACTCCGATGATCGGTGTAAATCTCACAAGGGACACCATACAAATAGTGCCGCGAAATCTTCAAGTCATGAACAATAGCTGCTAACTCAAGGTCGTGGACAGGATAGTTCTTTTCATGTACCTTTATTTGTCTAGACACGTAGGCAATTACCCTACCATCCTACATCAAACAACACTGAGACGAATCCGCGACACATCACAATATACAGTATAAGACCCTGACGCTTTAGGCAATACCAATACTATGTTGTAGTCAAAGCTATCTTGAGCTTTTGAAAGCTCTCCTCTCCTTTTTCCACCTTAACAGAGCACCCTTCTAGGTCAGCCTGGTTATAGGTGTTGCAATAGATGAGAATCCCTCTACAAAACGACGGTAATACCCTGCCAAACCAAAACAACTCCAGATCTCTGTAGTTGATGACGATCTAGGCCAACTCTCCACTGCTTTCACCTTCTTCGGATCCACCTTGATCCCATCACTCGACACTACATGACCCAAGAACGCCGCTGAGTCTAGCCAAAACTCACACTTCGAAAATTTTGCATATAACTTCTTTTCTCTTAAGGTCTGAAGCACAGTCCTCAGGTGCTGCTCATGATCCTCCCAAGTCCGGGAGTACATCAGAATGTCGTCAATAAACACAATGAAAAGGAGTCAATATAGGGCCGGAACACACTGTGCATCAAGTGCATAAAATCTACTAGGGCATTGGTCAGCCCAAAAGACATCACAAGAAACCCGTAGTGACCATACCGAGTCTTGAAAGCAGTATTCGATATATCTGGCTCCTGAATCTTCAACTGATGATAGCCTGAGCGTAAGTCAATCTTGGGAACCACCCTGGCACCCTGTAACTGGTCAAATAAGTCATCAATATGAGGCAATGGATACTTGTTCTTCACTCCAGCTTTGTTCTGCTAGCGATAATCAATGCACATACACATAGAACCATCTTTTTTCTTCACAAATTATACTACACACTGGGCCGAATGAAGCCCTTATCAAGCAAATCCTATAACTTCACTTTCAACTCAGGCGGAGCCATACGCTATGGAGGAATAGAGATGAGTTGAGTTCCCAGCAATAACTCAATGCCAAAATCAATATCTCTGCCGGGCGGCATGCCCGGAAGATCAGCTAGAAACACATCTGGAAAGTCCCTCACTACTGGAACTGACTCCATTGTAGGGTCATCAATACTGACATCTCCCACATAAGCTAGATACGCGTCACACCCCTTCTCAACCATTCGTTGAGCTTTAAGAAATGAAATAAATCTACTTGGAGTATACTCTAAGGTAACCCTCCACTCTAATCGTGGTAGACATGGCATAGATAGCGTCAAGGTCTTAGCGTGACAATCAAGAATAGCATAATGGGGAGACAACCAGTCCATGCCCAAGATAACATCAAAGGCTACCATACTGAGCAATAATAAATCAGCTCTGGTCTCAAAACTACTAAGAGCAATCAAACACGACTGATACACGTGGTCCACAATAAGAGAATCTCCCATGGGAGTAGACACACAAGAAAGGGAACTCAAATAATCCCGAGATACGCCCAAATACGGGGAAAAATAAGGGGACACATAGGAATATGTAGAGCCTGGATCAAATAATACCGACACCACTCTATGACAGACTGAAATAATACATGTAATGACAGAGTCGCAAGCAACTACCTCTACACAGGCCAGAAGAGCATAATATATGGCCTGGCCTCCCCCTGTAGGGAGACCTCAACCTCCCCAATCTCGAACTCGAGCTGGCTGAGCAGGTGAGGTGATAGTTGGTGCTGGAATCATAGCTTGAGGACCCGGTGGAGCACGCGGTGGCTTAGAATTCTGTGGAGGTGAACCCCTCCTAAGTATGGGGAAATCCCTCACCATATGGCGAGTGTCACCACACTCAAAATAAGCTCTCGGAGGGCATAATTGCTGTGACTGGCTAGGTCCAGGTCTGCTGCACTAGCCGCTAAAAGCACCCCGAGCAGGAGGCACACTAGATACTGGCGGTGCATAATAAGGCTCCTGGGGCCTAGAAGGGGTAGGAACACCAATGGCAGCTGGAAGGGTTGAATGAACAAGGCGACTTTCATAACTCCTACCATGGCAAACTATAGCTGGGGCACGAGTACCACTATAAGTGCCAGACTCTCGAGCCCTCTTGGCCTCCCTCTCCATTCTATCCCGGGCAAGCATGCCCTCCAATCTCCTAGAAATAGTCATGACATGCTGATAAGAATATCCATCTCCAACTTCCTGTCCATACTAATCTGGATACTGGGGTGGAGTCCCTCAATAAACCAACGAACCCTCTATCGAACTGTGGCAACCAAGGCTAGTGCATGTCGAGCCAAATCACTTAAGCGCATTGCATACTCTGACACAATCATAGCACCCTGGTGCTGCTGCTCAAACTCTGCGCACTATGAGTTCCTGAGGCTCTGAGGGACATACACTCTCAAAACATGTCCGAGAACTGAGTCCACGTAACTAACAGACTGCTCCTCTAAGCTGGAAAATGGTAAAAGAAACCCCACTCGTCTCTGCTACACCCATAGTACGGAAAATATTATGACACTCCTCCACAAAACCCTGGGCGTCATATGTCATTAATCCGCTGAAGGTAGGTGGGTGATACTTCTTGTACCTCTCAAGTCTAAGGTGCTCCGCCTCAGAAGTTGATGTCCTAGTCTCGTGCTGGATCGAAGCTACCGGTTGCATAGGTATAAACTTTAGGGCTTGGTCGACCTGGACCCGCTCCTCAGAGGTACCGGCTGTGGGAGTCTGTGCATCTCCCCCGGCCTGAGATGTGGCAGGAGCAAGTGGGATCAATCCAGCCAGATCTAAGGTGCTCAACATAATCATGAACTGGGTTAGAGTCTCCTGGTCTAGTGCAGCGCTAGACACCTCAGGTGCCTGCCCTCCTGCTGGAGCTTCTGAGGGCTCCTCTGTCGCAGCTCGCGCGGATGCTCTGGCTGCAAGCGTGGTCGGCATCGGCCTATACCCCTGACCTGGCCTCTCGCAGCTCTAACAGGGGCGCGAGTGCGTGGTCATCAGATCCTCCAGTACGGGTCCTCGCCATCTGTGAGAAAGAATGAAATACATAAGTTTAGAATTTTGATGTCAAAAAAAATCCACACGAAAAGGAATCAATGAAGTATAGTTTACCTAAAAGTTCCATAGCCTCCCTAAGATAAGTACAGACGCCTCCGTACCGATCCCCGAGACTCTAATAAACCATTTTGTGGGTCACGACACCTATGACTCTACAGCTGTGATACCAACTTGTCACGACCCAATCTTCCCTCCGTGAGAAAGTCGCGATGGCACCTAGTCTCTACGACTAGGTAAGCCTAACATTTGCGGAATAACAACAAAATTAAAACATAAATCTAAACCACTAACAACAACAGTAATGAATAATTGATAGAAATGTCGCTCGACATATAAAATAACAACTCTCAAAAAATATATACAGAAATTTCCCAAGACCCGGAACATCATAAGTCACAAGCTTCTAAGAATTTACTAATTGTTCTATACATTAGTATTTAAAAGTAGTAGAGAAAAAACTACACAAAGGCATAGAGGGATACTCCTAGGTCTGCGGACGCGGCAGATGTACCTTGAAGTATCTGTAACAGCAGTAGGTGCACAACTAATAGCGAGGCTAGAATTATGTACCTTGATCTGCACACGAAAATATATGCAGAAGAGTAACATGAGTATACCACAATGGTACCCGGTAAATGTGAAGCCTAACCTCGGTTGAGTGGTGACGAGGTCAGGTCAGGACCACGAGTAAATAATAAATAAGGCAGGAGATATACAATATAATATTATACTAGAATTTAACGAAAAGAAACGCACCAAATAATAGTACAACACAAAGGTTAAACTGCGGGGAAACTCCCGAGATACCGTCTCGTAGTCCCAAAATAAAGATGCAGGGAGAACTCCAGAGGTAATGCCTCGTAGTCTCAAAAGTAAATGTGTAGGGAGAACTCCCGAGGTACCGTCTCGTAGTCTCAAAAGTAAATGTGCAGGGGGATCTCCTAAGATACTGTCACGTAGTCCCAAAAGTAAACATGCAGGGGGATTTCCCGAGATACCGTCCCGTAGTCCCAAAGTAAACATGCAGGGGGTCTCCCGGGACACCATCCCGTAGTCCCGAAAAAAATACGTAGCTCAACCAAAATGACAATAACCGTTACAGCAAGAAAACCTACAGTTTAGACTAAATACAAGTCAAAAAAAGAAGCAGGAAACCACTAAGCATGCTGCAAAGAGTTCATATAAGCAATTAAGACATGTAGACATGTTATTCAAGGCTAACAGGATAACTACACATGCTAGTATACTCATATAAGATGAAAACATGTTATTACTCTTTAAAAATCACGTTTTTCAACAAATAGCTCGTGTACGCATAATAAGCAAGGATTTTGACCGCTTATTTTCCATCTTTTACTTGAGTTTTAGATCGAAAATTCTTGGGAAACAATCCAAGAAAGTGAAAATCAACTCAAAAAGGAGTCAAAATGGGACAAGGACAAAAACATCGTAAAAATACTTAGAGTGCGGACCACACAATTCTAGTGCGGCCGCGAACAATGAAGAAACCCTATCAACTTCAGCTTCATATTGGGCATACCGCATAATTCTAGTGTGGCCGCAGAAAAGAGGTGCAGAGACTTTGAAGTTTGAGCAAGTAAAGATGTGAGGACCACACTCACTATTATGCGGACTGCAGAGGAATGGATTTAGAGAACCTCAAATTGAAGATGTGCGGACCGCAGGAATTTTATGCGGCTGTAGAAGCCAGTGTGCGGCCGCAATAAATATTACGCGGACCGCATAAAAAATGATTCAAAGACTACAAAGTGAAGACATGCGGTCCGCACGATTTTTGTGCGGCCGCAGAAGCCAAAGATGCGACCGCACTCACTTTTGTGCGGTCCGTAGATTAAAGTCGAGATCCCAGTTCAAGCCATGTGTGCGGCCGCACTCAGAATAATGCGGGCACACAACCTCCGCAAGGGCATTTTTGTCAGATATTATCAACTTAGTATAAATAGGACTTTTTGTCATTTTTAGGTTAAGTTACGTTTTAGAAGAGCACCTGTTCCGTTTTCTCTTACTGCTTTTAGTAATTTTGTACTAGATCTGTCTCCAAACACTAGATTTTCAACCCATAATCAAATATTATGGATTCTATCTTTATTTCTTCTTTAATTTCTGTATTTTTCATGAGTAGCTAAATATTTAGTTAGGGTTGTGACCCAACCCTAGTGTGTGTATTTGATGGGTGTTTAATTTATGGCTTGTTTGTGATTGGGTTAGTGATATTTAACCTAGTTCTTCCTAGAACTCAAGAATTAATGGTTGCAAATATTGATTCATGCCTAAAGTACTTAGTCTCTACTTGATAAAGAGGGACTAAGTCTAGGAAAACTTGGCTAACAAGGAATTGGGGTGAACTCAAGAAACTGATAGCCCCAATTAAAGGGTTAAACCTAGAGATCGTATTAACCGACTTGAGCTAATATTACTTGTATTGTGCATATACCCATTTGGACTTGAGAAAGCAAAATTGGGAAATATCACTCAAACTACCGAGAGGTATAGAGTGAGTACCGGGATGTGATTGCTATATTAAGACCCAACTAATCAAACTTGCCCTGGAGTTTACAACCCATTAGATAACCACCTAGGTAGAAGTCACGACCCTAGACCCTTTAATCATTTGAAAAATTCAAAACTAAAAATATTGTCCTTAGTTTTATACTTGCAAACAATAGAGTAAAGTAGAATTAGAAAACCAATAAAGTTTGTGGAAGTGTAATTTGAGCCAAAACTTACAATCAACCTAGATATACACCTAATCCCATATTCAAACTCCATATGGATTCGCTCCCAACCTTTGTTAGGTTTATTATTGCATCCACTGCCTCGCTACTAAATTATGGTGTGGATTTGGCCGAAATAAAATTTTTGGCGCCATTGCCGGGGAGGTAAATGCATTTAGCTATATATCTAGGTATTTGTGTGTTTTTTCTTTCTTTCCTTCCGAGACACTAATTTTGTTTGTGAATTGCTTTTAGGTACGAAATGGCTCTTAACAACTAGCCCCTCGGAAATTTACCATTGGGGGAGGAGGTAGATGATGATCAAGTGGATAAGGTTCATCCCGAACCTCAAGTAAAGAGGCGAGGCTGACCGCCTCATGATAATATCCCAAACCCTCCCCCACCTCCACCAAGAGTAGCGCACCGGGTGCGGCCGAATGAGGGTTATGCAAGTGCAATAATTCCGCCCCAAATTCGGGAGGGCAACTTCCAAAGAACCAATTTGATGCTTACACTGCTTGAGCAGTGGGGCTTCTTTACCGGAGCTCCACACCAAAATTCCTACAAGAATCTCAAGGGTTTCGTCGATATTTGTTGCGGGAGAAAGCAAACAAATGTCTCCGAGGATGCATTGCGGTTAAGGATGTTTCCCTTTTCTCTATGGGGAAAGGCTTTGGACAGGTTAGAGAGATTGCCCAATCATTCATCCACACTTGGGATGAGTTGGCTGAGAAGTTCATTACAAAATTCTTCTCTCTAGGGCACATGGCTACACTAAGGGATGAAATTCTAGCTGTCAAGCAAGAGCCCAATGAGCCATTGCACGAGATTTGGGAAAGATATCGTACCATGGTCAAAGAATACCCTAACAATGATATGGACGAGGACATGATCCACATACCTTCTATAGGGGTATCAACACAACGAATCAGTGTGTGGTAAATCAACTCGTCGGGGGTAACTTCATGATCACACCTTATTCTGAAGCTTGTGAAATCTTGGATGAGATGGCGGATACCTCTTCGTTGTGGCAAAGTAGAGTCAATGTTCCTCAGGGTGACCCAAATGTTATTCACCTACACAAGGAGCTATATGATCATGGGCAAGCTATTGTGGAGTTGACAACCAACATGAACCAATTGGCCAAGGCTCAGCTTCAACAGGTTCAAGGGCTGAAATAGGTGAATGCTATGGAATGGGTGAACATGATGGTGAACAAGAGACGGCAACAAGATCAACAAGTACAAAACCATCCGGAACAATTTGATCAAAGTAATAGTGGGTATAATCAAGATGATTCATATTATGAGCAAGATGAAGAGGTTTAGTATGTCAACAATTATCAAGGTCAAAGAAGAAATGCTCCAAATCAAAAGCAATGGAGATACAAGTAAGCCAAGGAAATTGGAACAATCAAGGCCACCAAGGAAATTGGAGTGGTGGAAACAACAACAACAACAACAACAACAACAACCAAGGAAATTGGGGGAACAACAATAACCAAAGCAATTGGGGTGGCAACAATCAAAGCATTTGGGGTGGCAACAATCAAAGCAGTTGGGGAGGAAACAATAATCAAGGGGGTTGGAACAATAGCAATCAAGGAAATCGAGGGTCGGGCTCTCAAAGGCCTCTGATGTATCAACAACCAAACAAACTGCCTCCATATTCGTCGCAAGGTCCGAGTTCTTCCACTAGTGAAATGGGACGGATCGAAAACATGTTTAAGCAAATGATGGAGAAAAACGCCGACTCTGATACCCAATTAGCCTCCCACAACACTTCTATCCTCAACCTAGAGGTCAAACTTGGCATCTCAAGCTTTAAATACTCGCCCAAAGGGGGCACTGCCTAGTGATACTGTGGTGAACCCGAAGGGTAGGAACAATATTGGGCATGCACTGGCCGTGATAACAAGAAGTGGGAGAGGTGGAGTTGCTAGTACCTCAAACCAAAGAATAAATGTGGATAAGGATGTGTTGGTCCAAGAAGACGACATGCCAAGCAATGATGTGCAAGATAATGAAGAGGTGAGATAGACATTGATAAGAGTGTGGAGGAGACACAAAATGATGTGAACCCGTCTAGGGAGCATGTAATAGACATACCGGATCCGGTAGTGCAAAAGGCCAAGGCACCCTTGCCAAGGCCTCCTCCTCTATATCCTCAAAGACTCGCAAAGAAAAAATGAGAATCAATTCAAGAAATTCATTGATATGGTAAAAAGTGTTTCCATAAATCTGTCGTTGGTTGAAGTCGTAGAACAAATGTCGGGATATGACAAGTCCATGAAGGATTTGGTAAAATAGAAGAGATCAATGAACTGTGAAACGATCAAAATGCCACATCAAAAGTTCTATTGTTTACTCCATGGCTCCAAAGTTGGAAGACCCTGGTGCTTTCACAATCTCGTGCACTATTGGGAGTGCCGATTTCGCCAAAGCTTTATGTGACTTCGGGGCAAGCATTAACTTGATGCCCTATTCTGTGTTCAAAATGTTGGGGATTGAGAAACCAAGACCCACATCCATGAGGTTGCAAATGTCGGAACAGATAATGAAAAGGCCATTAGGGATAATTGATGATGTGTTAGTTCGGGTCGACAATTGGGCATTCTTGAAGTTTTCCACTCTTAGCCATATGGTGGTCACCATGGTGGAGCGAGAACTGCTACAAAGGTGTTAAGATGTGGATTCTATTGGCCTTCCCTTTACAAGGACGCTAGCGATCTCATTAAGCATTGTGATGAATATCAAAGGGTCGGTGGGATCTCCAAGAAAAATTAGGGGTACCTCACCACCATCCTAGATATTGATATTTTTTATGTGTGGGCATTGATTTTATGGGTCCGTTTGTGAGCTCACGTGAGAACACCTATATATTGGTAGTTGTGGATTACGTGTCCAAATGGGTTGAAAATGTGGTTTTGCCCAACAATGAAGCTCGGAGTGTGGTAGCTTTCTTGAAAAAGAACATATTCACAAGGTTTTGTACTCCAAGGGCCATCATTAGTGATGGGGGATAACACTTTTGCAACAAAGATTTTGATACTTTACTCTCCAAGTATGGTGTTGCTCACAAAGTGTCGACCCCCTATCATCCTCAAGCAAGTCGACAGGTTGAAGTCTCCAGCGGGGAGATCAAGATTATTTTGAATCGGACAGGTTGGTCGAAGAAACTTGACGATGCTCTTTGGGATTATAGAATAGCTTACAAAACACCAATTGGTATGTCTCTGTATCGGTTAGTGTTTGAGAAAGCTTGTCACCTTCTTGTGGAACTTGAGCATAAGGCTATGTGGGCGTTGAAGAAGCTTAACCTTGAGTGGGATGTAGCTGCAAATCTTAGGGTGGAGCAATTGAATGAACTTGACGAGTTCTGATTCCATGCATACTCCAATTCGTCCTTGTATAAGGACAAATGAAGTACATCCATGACAAGTATATCCGGAACAAAGAATTCAAAGAAGGTGATCTTTTGCTTTTTTTCAACTCCCGGTTGCGGATGTTTGTGGGAAAGCAGAAATCAAAGTGGAGTGGCCCATTTGAAGTTGTACATGTGACACCCTTTGGTGCTTCAGATCTGAAAAATAAGAATGGTGAGGTGTAAAGAGTCAATGGACACCGGGTGAAGCACTATCTTGGCAAGGTTGATGATGGCGATGTTGTTGCGTTGCTCCATTTCAAGTGACTGATGGTAACATGTGTCGTGCCGCAACGTTAAATCAGGTACTTCTTGCGAGGCAACCCATGTGTTTTTCATTCTCTTGATTTTCTTATTTAGATTAGGCAGGCTTTGTTTTGCGCTAACTAGTTTTGAAGTGTATGCAGGAAGGGGTGTGCATTGTAGGGACGATGAAAGAAAAATTGGCTAAGTATCACAAAAGTGCGGACCGCACCAAAATTATGCGTACCCCACAATCACTCTGCGGTCGCACAATATTTGTGCGGTCGCAAATTAGAAAGCCAAAAATGAATGTTCTCTGAAGTTTTACCTGTCAAATTTTGTGAATAAAATGCGGCCGCACTAAAAATTGTGCGGTTCGCACAAATTCTGCGGCCGCACTCACTTTTGTGACGACTGCGGCAATTCTCCACAAGAACTGGTAAAAAGTGCGGACCGCACTCAAAATTGTGCGTCCGCACTCCGGTATGTTTTGCACCGACTCAGCTTGGGTATAAATAGAACGTTCATGAACTATTCACACTTTTTCCACTCTCACTTCAAACACCTTAAGCAAGCATAGTGAACTCCCCATTAGTTCTAAAATTTCAAGCATCTCATTTGTGCACTTTCACACATGCATCCATCATTACTAGTATGTTCATTACATCCTTAGTTTTTTGTTAATTTTTTCCATTTTCTTTATTTTTTTCTTTTTGCCTAGGGTTAGTCTCATGCCTGAAATTATCAATAGTTAGTCAGTCTTTATGCTTAGAACTTGTGGGTAGTGCCTAAAATTCAAATTGGGAGCTTGGGTAAATAGTTAATCATGTTTAATTGCTCATATTTTGGCCCATCTGTCAAAAAATCGCATGAGTTCAAATTCAGTGCCTTTAATTTTTAAATTGTGCGGCCGCACACATTTTTGTGCGGTCCGCATAAGTAAAAATTAGGGTAAAACTTTATGCTTGATTTGTGCGAACCGCACTAATTTTTATGTGGTCCGTAATGGAACTGTGTGGTCCGTAGTATTTTTGTCGCACTGCTTAATGATCAGAGAGCCTAGTAGTCTGAACCTGGGTTGTGCGGCAGCACTCATTTTTGTGCGGTTCGCACTCGTGATTGTGCGGCCGCAATCAAAATTGTGCGGTCTGCACTGATGAAAGATCATACAACCCACAGTCTGAACTTTGGGTTGTGCGGCCGCACTCACTTTTGTGCGGTTCGCACTTATGGTTGTGCGGCCGCACTCACTTTTGTACGGTCCGCACTTATGGTTGTGCGGACGCACTCACTTTTGTGCGGTCGCACTCGGCTGTCTACGGCCACACTCATTTTTGGGCGGTCCCCACAACCTCTTTTTGAGTCATTGCACTACAACCTTTCAACATGCAATTGTATACATTATGAGCTTCCATTCTAGCTGATTTCTATTGTTATATATTACAGACAATGGTTAGATCTCGTGGGAGAGGTTATCCACCAAAAGGGAGGGGTGAACCCTCCCGGAGTCGAGGACGAGGTTGAGTCAAGAGTAACCTACCTCTTGTCGTTCAGAAAATCATAGGCAAGAAAAGTACTACCAACAGACCTCCAGCTGCAGAATCCTTTGATACCAGTGAATATGCTCCATCTGGAGAAGCATCCGACGGTCAGTCCATGGAGGTCCAGTTTGAAGCCCAATCTAATCCTCCACAACCCACAGGGCACTGTCAATTGCGCAATAAGCCTATGGACAACTCTTCAGCTGATTCTGATATGGGAAGCAAGGGTTTCAAGCCCTCCTCTTCACCTCCTCCTCCTGCACCAATCAATGTTGAGGATGACGATGATATATTAGATGACGGGAGAGGGGGTGACACTAGAGTTGGTGGCCTTGAGAGGACAAGGAGGAGGGAGATATGGGAGGACAGATTTGTCAACCTGGAAGCCTTCAACAGGTTTAGAGAACTATGTCCCCATAGATCGATCACATTCGAGCGACGGTTTTGGATGAAGGACTTAGACATTCACAATCCAAATGTCCTCGCTCAGCTTCGGGAGAGAAAGGGATGGAAATGGTTCACCCAGATTGTCCTCGACGCAAATGAGCACTTAGTCAAAGAATTCTATGCTAATGTGGCTCACATAAAAAAGGGTACCAAGGTGACAAAAGTGTGGAATCTAAAAATCTGGTTCTACTCCTGTGCTTTGAACTCTTATGTGGGATTTGAAGAAGTAGAGGTTGTACAATACTTGGAGAAACTGGCTTTAAGAGAAGCCGCTAGGCCATGGTTAGCAGAGATTCTGGCATCTGGAGGACCACCACTTCCGTGGCTCACAGCAGGGGTCCTCATAATCCGAGCCACCCAAAATTTTGAGGCAAAAAGGTGGCAGACATTTGTATGCAGCAGAATTGACCCATGCTTGAATGAGAACAACCTGCCCCTTCCCCGAGCATTCTTGGTAGCTTCAATTATGGCTGGATATACCATAAATGTGGGAGCCTTGATGTCCTCAAACATTACCTTAGCTGTCCAGAAGGAGGAGAGATCATATCCCTACCCGAACTTCCTCATTGAATACTTCAATGATCAGAGGGTGGGGCCAAATCCATTTGATACAAACGTTAAGGCCAAGAAGCCTTTCTCAGGGTACCACCTTCAAGATGCTGACAACCCGAAGTTCAAGGGTAAGGCAACTACTTCCACTGGCCAATCGAAAGAGCCAAGGGTAGTAGTTACTGATCCATCTGATGGGCCCTGTGTTGCTTCCATGCCTTCAACAACTGCCATGCCACTACCTTCCTCATCCAGGCCGTCAGCGCCTTTATCAGTTCCAGCTTCTACCACTTACCCACATACTGTGTTGCGAGTCTCCCAAACCCTGTTGAGTCTCAAGAACTGGATGCAGGAAGCTACTTCAAAGCTGGCTGACATATCCAGTGCTGTTGCAGCACAGTTCTCTTCCCCAGCTGCCCCACAAGTACCTCCATCAGTAGGGGAGACTTTGAAGAAGATTCTCAACAACAAGAAGATTATTGTGGAGACTCTGGTGGCACATGGGACAGCTATTGAGAAGTTGGGAAAACAACAAAAAAGATGAGAAAGTCTAAAGCATCGAGGAAGTCAGTGGAGAAGTTAAGTCAGAAGGTTGCCAAGATTACATCGGTGGGAGATCTACCTTTGGACCTACAAATGGAGACAGCAGCCCCAACAGCATAGGCAGCACCAGAGGCATCTGAGGTAGCAGCAGGCCAGTCTGAGGAGTCAGAGGCTACTGCCCACACCACTGAGGAGATGATCCAGATGCTCAGCAACCCGGTTATCCCTCAGTCAGGTGATGATGAGATTCAACTTGAGGAGACTGAGGATATTGAGAGTGCTTTGTAGATCGAGGGTGCTGGAGATACCATTCATACTGAGACCACTTAGTGACTTCTCTTATCTCTCTACCCTTCCCTGTTCTTATTTTTGTTAAGCATTGGGGACAATGCTTATTTTTCATTGAGGTGGTCTATTTTGATGATATGGATGACTATTATAACATTTGATCACTTTTTGGGCCTGTAATAACTCAAATACTCTTTTTCCTTTTTCCTTTATCTTTACCCTATCACTCATTATGTATATAATCTTCCCCCCTTGTATATATTCATTCGTCTTTCTTTTAGTAGTTCATTTCATAGCTTCTTTGTTTTGCTTTCCTAATAGTATAGCTTTTTAATTAATTTATTAGCTTATTTTTTATTTCTTAACTTCTTCTTATGTTTAACGAACAGTAAGTCTTTGATTTTCTTAATGCCACAATTCTTTCCAAAGGTGGGTCTTTAAGAACCGGGTGGCTCTTCCTAACGATGGATGGCGTGACAACCTTCTTAAGGGATTGAGTCAGTTTTTGATGTTTAGGTAAAAACAAGTAGTAATGAATAAAAGGTTCAAGCATGTTTCACTTGGTACCAACACACTTAATTATGCGCTTATGGTCAAAAACAAGTTTTTGTAAAGAAATAGATCTAGTTATTGACCTTGTGAATCTTGTGTTGATTTAAGCAACCATCGGATAGTTTAGATGAACCGTAGAGATTTTCTATCTTGAATGTGGTTGTGTTGGGCCCTCGAATTTTGTCTCTTTAACAATTCGGTTGCGCGAGAGGTGAGGTATTTTGTTACAAGTTCAAGTACCCATGCGAATGGTCTAGAACTTGCCCCGAATGTGTTTTTAGGCGAAATTCTTAGTTAGCTTGGCTAGAGAAGTGATTGTAGGCTTCCCTTGACCCTCTTTGAAATTTTTCATGGCCTACCAATGATATCATCCTTAGTAAACCATTTTGAGCCTTTAGCCAATAAGAGAATATGAAGTGCTAAAGGAAAGATGAACTGATTTGAATCCGATATTACCCTCCTTAATTCAAAAGCCTTCATTACATGCCGCAAAAGTCCTACATGGTTTCGATCCGAGCAAGCTTACATTAGTGGTGACATGCATGAGGGGAAAGCATATGGTACTTAGAGCCGGGCTTGTGACATTCTTTTGAGAATGATGAGCGAATCTTCCTCGAGTCATTGTTTTGAGCTCTTCATTCGTGAGTGAGATGAGCTTAAGGAAATTATAGGAGGAGTAGTTTGGGATCCACACCGACTTTCATGAAAGTGCGAGCTTCCTTGATGATCAAAGTCAACCATTGATGCTCAAGTGTCACATTAGAGCCATTTGTGCTTCAAATTTTCAAATCACGGACTTGTTAATGATTCATGAGCATATGGGTAATTGTTGGTCCCAATTGATTTGTGTTTTGACTTAATTTAGGACAGCTGAAATATCCTTTTTTATAATGGAGGTGGGAATTGCCTTAATTGGTTGAGGACAAGCAAAAGTCTATGTTTGGGGGAGTTGATAAGTAGGGATTTTGACGGCTTATTTGCCCTCTTTTACTTGATTTTTAGCTCAAAAATGCTTAAAGGTATCCCAAGACTAATGAAATGAGCTTTATTACAGGAAAATTGGGTAACAAGCCAAGAAAGTGTAAATCAACTAAAATGAGTCAAAATGGGACAAGGACAAAAACAGGGTGAAAATACTTAGAATGCGGACCGCACAATTCTAGTGATGCGCGAACAATGAAAAACCCCTGTCAACTTCAGCTTCACATTGTGTGGGCCGCATAACTCTAGTGCGGCCACAGAAGAGAGGTGCAGAGACTTTGAAGTTTGAGCAAGTAAAGATGTGCGGACCTCACAAATACTGTGTAGCCGCAGAAGTCTATGTGCGGCCGCACTTACTATTATGCGGACCGCAGAGGAATGGATTCAGAGAACCTCAAATTGAAGATGTGCGGACCGCAGGAATTTTATGCGTCCGCAAAAGCCAGTGTGCGGCCGCAATCGATATTACGCGGACCTCATAAAAAAGATTCAGAGACTACAAAGTGAAGACATTTGGTCCGCACGATTTTTGTGCGGTCGCAGAAGCCAAAGATGCGACCGCACTCACTTTTGTGCGGTTCGTAGATTAAAGTCGAGATCCCAGTTCAAGCCATGTGTGCGGCCGCACTCAGAATAATGCGGGCGCACAACCTCCGCAGGGGCATTTTTGTCAGATATTTTCAACTTAGAATAAATAGGACTTTTTGTCATTTTTAGGTTAAGTTATGTTTTAGAAGAGCACCTGTTCCGTTTTCTCTTACTGCTTTTAGTAATTTTGTTCTAGATTTGTCTCCAAACACTAGATTTTCAACCCATAATCAAATATTATGGATTCTATATTTATTTCTTCTTTAATTTCTGTATTTTTCATGAGTAGCTAAATCTTTAGTTAGGGTTGTGACCCAACCTTAGTGTGTGCATTTGTTGGGTGTTTAATTTAGGGCTTGTTTGTGATTGGGTTAGTGATATTTAACCTAGTTCTTCCTAGAACTCAAGAATTAATGGTTGTAAACAATTATTCATGCCTAAATGACTTAGTCTCTACTTGATAAAGAGGGACTAAGTTTAGGAAACCTTGGCTAACAAGGAATTGGGGTGAACTCAAGAAATTGATAGCCCCAATTAAAGGGTTAAACCTAGAGATAGTATTACCCGGCTTGAGCTAATATCACTTGTATTGTGCATATAACCATTTGGACTTGAGAAAGCCAAATTGGGCAATATCACTCAAACTACCGAGAGGTATAGAGTGAGTACCGGGATGTGATTGCTATATTACGACCCCAACTAATCAAACTTTCCCTAGAGTTTACAACCCATTAGATAACCACCTAGGTAGAAGTCACGACCCTAGACCCTTTAATCATTTGAAAAACTCAAAACTAAAAATATTGTCCTTAGTTTTATACTTGCAAACAATAGAGTAAAGTAGAATTAGAAAACCAATAAATTTTGTGGAAGTGTAATTTGAGCCAAAACTTAAAATCAACCTAGATATACACCTAATTCTAACTCCCTGTGGATTCGATCCCGACCTTTGTTGGGTTTATTATCGCGTTCACATATCATAAAAACAATAAATACTAAGGGGATTTCCCCCCACACAAGGTTAGGCAAGCTACTTACCTCGAACCAAGCTCAATCAATCACTAGCAATGCTTTTCCCACGAATATCCGACTTCAAATGACCCAAATCTAGAAAAAATAAATTACATGCCATATATATATATATATATATATATATATATATATAAGAAACTAATCTAATTAATGAAATCTATGATAAAGCAAGAAATTAGAAAATCGCTCTGAAATGTCTCATGGGCCCACGACTCAGAATCGGATAAAAGTCACAAAATATGAACATCCTGTAACGACCCGTAAAATTTCATGTCTAAAATAATGCCCGAATAGGTCCCGGTGTTGTTATAACTGTAGAAATTCTTAAAAAACGAACCCATTTTGAGTAAAAGTACCCCGGAACTTAAAAGATAAAATTTTCCAGGAATTGCGCGTTATGCGGCGCACTATGTGATCGCATAATGATGTGCCGGAGAATTTCGGCACATTTTATACCATATTGCTTAAATTAAGGCTCGTTTCAAGAGCATTTACTCTTATTAATCGTAGAATTTTGGTATTTTGCAGTACACAAGGTGTGAACACTCAAGACCATGCAAAAGGAGGTTAAAAAGAAGGGAAAAGAGAAGAAAAATGGTCAAATACGATTGCATCTTCAACATGCGAATCGCATTTCACACCTGGGGGTCACATACCGCAACAGAGAGTTGAG
>ML275829.1:0-27343 GCA_005239495.1 Nicotiana undulata
TGCCCAGCCGCAGGTGCGGGACCGCCCCTGTGGTCCCAGCCTCGCAGGTGCGATCCCCAGCCCGTTGCCCAAAGTCAGCAGGCGCGATACTCATGCCGCAAGAGCAGGCCATCACAGGTGCGACCTTTGCGCAGGGGCGCCCAAAATTCCGCAAGAGCGGGACTGCTGGTGCGGCTCCCAACCCCGCAGGTGCGAGCCCAGGGTCCCAGGCCCTTTTCCGCAATTGCGATCATTTTCTCGCAGGTGCGAGACCGCAGGTGCGGAAACCCCTGTTGGCAGGCCCCTTAAATACTCTAAAATTTCGGGTTTTCCTCATTCCTTCCATCTTCAAACTCCATTGGAGGGCATCCAAGCTTGGGGCATCACCTTCCACGACCACCCACTGTAAGAGGTAAGTAAAACCCCATAAAACTTCTAATTTTAACAATAATTCCTAGCTTAATTCACTAATAAACCACCTAAAATCATTGAANATTACATAACTTTGATCCTTATACTCCGGGTAATTGATTCCTTCATGAATTTTCGAAAATCTAAACGTATGGGCCCCGGGTCGAATTTTAGTATTATTGGAAGAATAGTGGGAAATGCATAACTTGGCTTAGAAATTGATTTTTTGGGTACTTATTAATGATTATAAATCCATTATGTCTTGATATTCCCGATTCGGTGTTGAATTCGAGAGAAAAGGCTGTGATCGAGGCTTAACTTGCATTTTCTTTGGAGCCGAGGTAAGTGTTTGGCTTAACCTCAGCTTGAGGGATTAGGTATAGAGTCTTATTTGCTATGTGCAACTCATGTCCAACGTATAGGCGTGGTGACGAGTGCCTATGCGTTGCGGTCAAGTATGCCCGTGAGTCAATTGTGATGAAATTTGCTATGTTTCTAATATTCCCCGCACTATGAGTAAAATTTATGAATTAAAAGTGATACTTGATGTTGTTTCATGACGTAGAGAGTTATTGAGTTATTTGCTCCAGTTGAGGCTTACACTGTTGAAAAATGTATTACTGATGCGAGGTTGGTTATAGCTGAGACGTTTGTCGGGCATTTGTGACGTTATAAATGATGATTTCTTCTTGCCGGGACAATAGAATTGTATTGAATATTTCCATGCACTTGAGACTTCGTGTTGTTGACTTTCATATTATTGTTGCCTTGTGTATTTATTATATATGCACGAGGGGACATTCCGTGCGGAGTGTTATTATAATGCAGGAGGGGACATTCCGTGCCGAGTGATTGTGAGGTTATGCACGACGGGACATTCCGTGTCGAGTGTTATTATATATGCACGAGGGGACATTCTGTGCCGAGTGATTGTGAGGTTATGCACGAGGGGACATTCCGTGCCGAGTGTTATTATATATGCACGAGGGGACATTCCGTGCCGAGTGACTGTGAGGTTATGCACGAGGGGACATGCCGTGCCTTTCCTGTTCATTATATGTTTGAGAAGCTATATTTCTGCCTTGTCTTTACGTTTCATTTATTACCTTGTACTGCTGTGCTAGCATACTGTTACCCTATCTCCCCAGCATGTTCTCCCCGTATCTGTCTTACTTGCTTATTTCTGTTGCCATTTTTCCTGCTATTATATAAAATTGCACAGGTACATATGTTGTGTTGGTCCTAG
This sequence comes from Nicotiana undulata, assembly GCA_005239495.1. Classification (NCBI taxonomy): domain Eukaryota; kingdom Viridiplantae; phylum Streptophyta; class Magnoliopsida; order Solanales; family Solanaceae; genus Nicotiana; species Nicotiana undulata. The sequence goes on from ML275829.1 coordinate 1,637, forward strand.
CCTCGTCACTACTTCGCCGAGGTTAGGCTCGACACTTACTCAGTACATGGGGTCGGTTGTACTGATGCTACACCTGCACTTCTTTATGTTGTGCAGACTACGCAGCCGGACCCGGAGATCACTGACGATCGGAGCATCTCATTCAGTCACACAGGAGACTCGAGGTATACCCGCAGACGTGCATGGGCCTTGACGTCACCTTCTACTTTCCATTTTCAGCTCTGTCTTACTTTGTATTTCAAAGACAGTCTTATGTATTTATTTCAGACCTTTTGTTTGTAGTAATCTCTTAGATAGTCCGTGAGTATGTGACACCAGTTCTGGGATTTGTTTATGGGTTTCATTTCGAAAGTGCTATGTTGTATTTTGGTTATTTTGTTAAACTTCCTGTGGTGGGCCATCGAAGCCTTAGTTATCTGGTTCGTATTTGTTGTTAATGAGTTTTATTCAGTTCAAACGTTGGCTTGTCTAGCGGGTTCAACGTTAGACGCAGTCATGGCCCGAAGGTGGGATTTTGGGTTGTGACAACTTTAGAGAAATCCTTACTGAAATGCCGGTAAAACCCCGCGTGGCCTAAGAAACTTCACACGCCCTTCACCGAATTTGGAGGTGGAAGTTTAGAAATTACCTCTATATTTGACTTGTCGACTTCAATACCATTCTTTGATATCTTGTGGCCCAGGACAATGCCTTCCTCGACCATGAAATGTTATTTCTCCCAATTTAGCACCAAATTTGTTTCTTCACATCTTGCCAACACTTTATCCAAGTTTTCTAGACAATCATCAAAAGAATTCCCGACCACCGAGAAGTCATCCATGAAGACTTCAAGGTAATCCTCCACCATGTCAGTAAAGATCGCCATCATACACCTTTGAAAAGTTGCTGGTGCATTGCACAACCCAAATGGCATCCGCTTAAAGGCAAAAGTACCATAAGGACATGTAAAGGTAGTTTCTCTTGATCCTCCGGGGAAATAAGAATTTGGTTGTGGACGGAATACCCATCAAGGAAACAATAGAAAACACGGCAAACCGATCTATCAAGCATTTTATCTAGGAAGGGAAGTGGAAAATGGTCCTTCCTTGTGACTTTGTTGAACTTGCGATAGTCCATACACACTCTCCACCCGGTCACTGTTCTTGTAGGAATCAACTCATTTTTGTCATTGGTGACGACCGTAATGCCCCCTTCTTTGGCACACATTTTACCGGAGAAGTCTCGAACTATTAGAAATGGGGTAGACAACCCCAGCATCCAACCACTTGATGATCTCCTTTTTGACAACTTCTTGCATGGCTTCATTAAGTCTCCTTTGATGTTCAATAGATGGTTTGGCACCTTCCTCCAAATTAATCTTGTGCATGAAAAATGCGAGGCTTATCCCCCGAATATCCACCAATGTCCATCCAATAGCCTTCTTCCTCTTTTGTAGCACCACCAATGTAGAGTCTACTTGCACGTTAGTCAAACAATATGAAAGAATAAACAGTAAAGTAGAAAAGGGCCAAGAAATTCATACCGAAGATGTGGAGGCAATGGCTTCAACTCCAAGATAGGAGGATCTTTAATTGAAGGCTTTGAATGAGGAGTTGTCCTATTTTCAAGATCCAAGGAAAATTTGCGGGGTCCATAAGTGTATGACCCCATTCCTTGCAAAGAATTAACATATTCCATGAAGCCATCCATCTCGTCATCATCAAAGTTGATCAAGACAGCCTCCAATGTATCATCGACATTTATAATAGCACTTGTTTCATCCACAATCACATCGGTCACCAAGTCCACGAAAATATGGAAAACCACTTTTTCATCACCAACCCGAAAGGTAAGTTCTGCAGCTTCAACATCAACTGGAGCCTTCCCCATAGGAAGGAAAGGTCTTCCAAGAATAATCGGCACCTCATAGTCGACCTCACAATCAAGAATGACAAAATCTGTCGGAAGAACAGATTTATCAACACGAACCAATACATCTACAATCACTCCCAATGGTCTCTTCATTGTACGATCGGCCATTTGTAATTTCATAGATGTGGGTCTTGGTTGCCTAATTCCCAAGTCTTGAAAACCGAATAGGGCATCAAAATTTATACTTGCTCAAGATCACAAAGAGCTTTTGCAAACTCGACACTTCCAATTGTACAAGGAATCGTTAAAGCACCGGGATCCTCCGACTTAGGAGCCATTGAATGCACAATTGCACTCACTTGATGAGTCATTTTTATAGTTTTAAAATTCATCGACCACTTCTTTATCACCAAATCCTTCATAAACTTTGCATAATCGAGCATTTGTTCCAAGTCTTCAACCAATGTCACATTGATCGATAGACTCTTTATCATGTTAATTAATTTTTTGAATTTATTCTCACCACTTTGCTTGGCAAGACTTTGATCATATGGAGGAGGAGGCTTAGGCAATGGTGCCTTAGCCTTTTGCACTACCAGTTCCGGTATGTCAACAACGTGACGCAAAGATGGGTTCACTTCTTCTAGAGTCTCTTCCACATTGTCATCAATATCAATACGCGCTTCATCATTTGCTTGCACCACATTGTTCGGGTTCTCATCATCTTGTACCACTTGCTCATCATCCAAAAGTTTCCTTTGACTAAAGGTGGGTGCATTCCCACCTTTCCACTCCTTGTAGTAATGTCCATGGCATGTCCCATGTTGTTACCACCTTTTGGGTTCACCACCATGTCACTTGGTAGTTCCCCCTAGGACGAGTAGTTAGATCTTTAGAGATTTGCCTCAGTTGATCGTCCAAGTTATGAATTGATGTATTGGGAGAGGCAAGTTGGGCATCGTAATCGGTATTCTTCTCCATCATTTGCTTGAACATGTTCTCAATACGCCATATTTCATTGTTGGAGGAACTTTGACCATGGGAAGGATAAGGAGGCGGGTTGCTCTGTTTTTGACATATTGGGGGCCTTTGAAAACCTAACCCCTGATTGCCTTGATTATTATTCCATCCCCCTTGGTTGTTGCCTCCCTAATATCCTTGGTTATTGCCACTCCAATTGCCTTGGTTATTTCAACCACTCCAATTTCCTTGATTTTTGTTATTATTCCAATTACGTTGGTTGTTAGAATTTCAATTACCTTGATTACCTTGAGGTCGCCATTGTTGTTAATTCGGGCCTTGAGAGTTATTTCTTTGCCCTTGGAAGTTGTTCATATATTGCACTTCCTCCTCTTGTTCATTGTAAGATTCATCTTGATCAACCCACTATCTTCTTGCACATAATTCTCCATTCGGCTTTGCACTTGTGGACCCTTGGTCGTTCTTTTGTTCATAATCATGTTTACTCCCTCCATGGCATTGACTTGCTTAGGACTTTGCACTTGTTGAAGTTGAGCCTTTGCTAATTGATTCATCGTGGTGGTCAATTCGACAATGGCTTGCCCATGATCATGCAACTCTTTATGGATGTGAATCACATTTATATCACCTTGAGGAACATTTTCCCGACATTGCCATGCCGATGAGGTATTCGCCATTTCATCTAAAATCTCACAAGCTTCCGGATACGGCATTGTCATGAAATTTCCACCGACAAGTTGATTTACCACACACTGATTGGTTGTATTTATCCCCCTATAGAAAGTTTGTTGAATCATAGCTTCCATCGTGTCATTATTGGGGCACTCTTTGACCATTGTCCTATATTGATCCCATATCTCTTACAACGGCTCATTAGGCTCTTGTTTGAATGCTAGAATCTCGTCCCTAGGAGTAGCCATATGCCCGAGAGAAAAGAACTTTAAAATAGATTTCTCGGCCAACTCATCCCACGTATTGATGGAATGGTTTGGCAATCTCTCCAACCAATCTAAGGCTTTTCCCCGTAGAGAGAAGGAAAATAGCCTTAACTGTAAAGCATCTTCGGAGACGTTTGTCTATTTACTCCCCCAACAAGTGTCCACAAACCCCTTCAAGTGTTTGTATGCATTTTGACTTGGAGCCTCGGTGAAGAATCCCCGTTTCTCTAGCAACGTGAACATTACATTTGTGATCTGAACGTTTCCCTCCCTAATACGGGGCGGGAAAATGGCACTTGCATACCCTTCATTCGGCAACACCTGGTGTGGGGCCGCTCTTTGTGGAGGTGGGGGTGGAATTGGGACGTTTTCTTGAGGTGCTAGACGTATTCTATTTTCTTGAGGTTCAAGAGGAATCTCATCAACTTAGTCATTATCAACGTCCACATCCCGCAAAGGCATGTTTCCGAGTTGATCATTGTTGTTTTCCATTGTAGTACCTACAATTGATACACAAAAGTCAGTAACAAGGAAGGAAAATAATACAATCCACACACTAAACCCAATATATAGCTAAATTTGTTTTTTAGATCCCCGGCAACGGCGGCATAAATATATCTCATCTAAGTCAGACCTCTATTTAAGGTTATGAAATGGTCGATGCAATAGTAATACCAAACAAGGAGTGGGGGTCGATTTTCCACATGGAGATATGAATGGGACTTAGGGGTATATACTATAGTGTATGAGCTTGAAATATCTCAATTTAAACATCCACAAATTTGAGTTGTTTCTATGTCTAGATTAAACTAAGAGTGCAAAATTAAGAAATTAAACTAGGAAATTATTTTTGGTTGTTTTTCAAGGTTTGTAAAAAGCCTGGGGATGTGACTATCTCCTAGGTGTTTGCCTAATAGAATATAAACCTTAATACTTGTTTTGTTGGTCGGGATGTATTATAGCTATCAACACTCAATACCTCTCGGTCAGAGAGTGATTGTGCCCAATTTGGCTTTCTCAAGTCCAAATGGGTATTTGCACAAAAAGGTTAATAATAGTTCAAGTCGGGTTATTACTATCTCTAGGTTGAACCCTTCAATTGGGATTATCAATCTCTCGATTTACCCAATTTCTTGATAGCCAAGTTTTCCTAGACTAAGTCTTTCTTTCTCAAGTTGAGACTAAGTCAAATAGGCACGAACTAATGTTTGCAACCATCATTTCCACAAACTAAAGCATGAACAAGGCTAAATAATAAACACCCAACCATAAAAAAAGCACTAAATCGAACACCCAAAAGGTTTACACACTAGGTTTGGGTCACAACCTTAGTAAAAATCTAGATACTCGTGCTTGAAATTGAACAAATAGAATAAGAAATGCTAATTAAACTCATATTGCAAAAATTAAAATAATAAAATCTATGTTAAGATATCCCAAAATATGAAAAACTACTAAAAGAAGTAAAGAGAAACGACTACTATAGCTACTGGTGTCAAAAGTTGACCTAAAAAAGTGAAATTCTTCTATTTATACCAGGCTAGAAATTTCGGACAAAAAAGCCCTTTCAGAGGTTCCGAGGCCGCACATTTTCATGTGCCGTCCGCACTTTTCTTCAGCTTGACAAGATTGAAAATCTGCGGCCGCATAATTCTGGATTGTAATTGCAATGCATTCTTTCTGCGGTCCGCACAATTGTAACTGCGGTCACACAACTCTTCTTCTGCGGTCGCACAATAATTGTGCGATACGCACTTTTGATGGTTTTGAAATGTAGACTCTCTGAACTTTGCTCCTGACTCAACTTCTGCAGCTGCACAATTCATGTGCGGACCGCACTTTGCAACTTTTTCTACTGGACTTTCCTTCACACTATGCGGCCGCAGATGATATTTTGTGGTACGCAGTCCTGAGCTTTTGTGCCCTTTTGTGTCTTTGAGTTCAGATTACTCCTTCTTGAATTGGATTTCATATCAGGAGTTCACTTTCCAATATTCCTGCGATTAAGCACATTTCATCAGTTTTCGGGAACACAATTGAAAGTTTATAGACTAAAACAAAAGCTATGAGGTGCTAATAAGTAGCCAAAATTTCCACTTATCAATATTCTCATGAATTCAGTTAGAGCTCGTGGTTCCTTATCACCTAATTATGGGGAGTTATGTTGAGTATTACCTTTTTGGGCTTGTATTACTCCTATTTCCGCATTTATGTTAAACTATGTTGTCATGCTTTTAATTGGTTAAATAATGTTAAGAAATCGGCTTACCTAATTTTAGAAATTAGGTGCCATCACGACTCCTTTGAAGGTGAATTGGGTCGTGACAAATGAAGTGAAGGAGAATTCCTTGGGGAGGACTGGGGTAATTGAATTCTTATTATGCCCGGTGGAACCATCTCCAATTTGGCTGTTCTCATTTGTGTTGTTTGGAAAGTCTCCAGCCATATTGAAAATTTAAGCTGATAATAGATACAAATTAATAAAGGTTGTTAGTATTCATTAGAATAACATAATTGCTTAGGCCCCACGGTGGGCGCCAAACAATTTAATCTAGAATTTGCTTTTAGGATAAATTAATTAAATTTATATAAGTAAGCCACAAGCAATTGATTCAACCCAAAAATAGCTGAGCGATTGAGAAAAATATAAAATTAATTGATGAAAGTATAAGTCAGAGTAAGAAAAATATTTGTTATAAGAGTAAAAGAAATATTTATTATTTGATGATACTTGAACAATATTCATGATCCAATTCCCATCATAGGCCGTGATGGCACCCAACAATATCATTAGGCAAGCCAATGGTAAGCCTCCAACTTAATTATCTATTTTTTAACTTTTTAAAATTGGAAATTACATTGAGTATATGGAATTAAATTTAGAAACTATGGAAACATACAGTCTTCCTTGTTAAGTCACAACGTATGAATAAAGATAAAACGAAGTGATAATAACATTCGATTTCACTAGAAACATCCAAAACCCGGTGTCACAAGTGTATGAGCAATCTAGTAGAATATATAAAATCACTATGCTACTGTCTAGAATAAAATGAACAGAAATCATAAGAATAACAAGAAGGAGACTCCGGGTGCTACAGATCGAAGCATGGAGGGCAACTCGCCACTAAGTCTCCGGATAGTGCATTTACGCGCCCAAATAACCACCTGAAGTACATGTCTCAGTACCTGCACAATTGGTGCATAAGTGTAGTATGAGTACATAAATCAATACATATCTAGTAAGTATCTAGTCCAACCTCAATAAAGTACTGGCGAGGGGTCGGCATCAATAGTTACTAGTGGTTCAATAACAATGTACATAAAGAAGATTGTAATGAAGCACAACAAGCAGCAACGAGACAGATAAATATCAATAGTGAAATTCTCAAATAAGAATGATTATAATCACTATGTACCATAACCTGCCTCGAAGGCACAAGATCAACCAAAATCAAAACAAAGTCAAGTCTCAAGTATTACGCACAAGTCTGCTGAGACGAACTGCTCGATCCCATAAGAGTAATGTTACACAATACCGTTGACGCAAATAACCCAATACCATAAGAGTAATTTAAAATACTATCAAGGTGAACGGTCTGATCATATCAGAGTAATTTATAATACTATCGAGACGAACGGCCAGATCCCATAAGAATAGAGAAGCTCTCTCACTCGCGATGATACGTACGAGTCGAGAAGACATGGAACTACCGTTCATCAAATATTTAACATAATCCAAAGTAAGAGGCTTGGACAATATATTTATCCTAGTCTCAACCTCAGTTATAAATTCAAGTAATCAAACAAACAAGTTTAATTCAAATAGTACCGTTAAGGCATGGTACAGGTCTAAGTCTACCTAGACACAAATATGAATCTAACTATGTACAGACTCTTGTTACCATGTATGTACGTAGCACTCATACCAAGTAGCACACAACAATTAAAATACCTATGGGAATAATTCCTTGTTACAAGATTAGACAAGAGATTTACCTCACTTTCACGTTCACTATTCGGCTCTCAAACCTCACTAGTCGCCTCAAATCGATATCGGACAACTCAAAACTAGTCAAAGGTCGTACAAACCAATCAATATATGCTTAAAAGCTCATAATTTAACTATTAGGATAATTTCCCAAACTCACTCGAAAAGTCAACAACGGTCAACTCCGAGCACACGTGCTCGAATTCTTTAAAATTTCGATAATAAATAACACTTATGGCGTTACAAACTCAAATATATAACTTATATCCAATTCCATGATCAATTTCGTGGTCAAATCTCACTTTTATCAATTTCTAGGCTTTTCACCAAAATTTCAAAAATTTATAAATTTTCATGTTAAAATTTACACCTTATCCATGTATTTAACTCATAATTGATAGAAATCACTTATCTTATGATGTTTGATGAAAATCCTCCCTCCAAAGAGCTCAAAATTCGCCCAAGCCAAGTGAAAAGTCAAAGAAATAAGCCTAAGTCCCGAATCAAAACACATTCTGCCCACAGATTTCTTCATCCCGACCGTGTAAAATGCCTCGTGATCACGAAGACCAAACTATCCCTACCCAAAATTTCCTCTTGCATTTGCAATCCCTAGGTCATGTTCGCGATGCCTCCAGCTCCCAGCCTTTCGCGTTCGCGGTCACCCAGCCAGGTTTGCAATGGCCAAACGCTTTCCATCTCTCCCTGCCTCTGCCTTACTCGCTTTCGCGAAGGTAGCTCCGCGTTCGCGAAAGGAGCCAGGTCCTCCATCGTGTTGCGGGCCTTCCTCACATTCGTGAAGAACAAACCACTGCCCCTTTCAACAACCATCTTTGCGATCGTGGAACATCCTCCGCGATCGCGAAGCGATACCAGCACACCAGTAAAATCTGCCAACTTCAACCCACCTCCGGGTGATCTGAAACTCACCCGAGCCATCGGAGACCCCATCCAAAGGTACCAACAAGTTCATTACCATACTACGGATCGATATCTTGAACTAAGTAAAATAACATCGGAACCAAGCGTCGCACCTCAAAACTAAATAAATCAACTTCTCAGCTTCAAACTTCTTCCAACTAACTCCGAACGCGATGAATCATACTTAACAACTCGGAATGACGCCAAATTTTACACATAATTCGTCAATCACTATACAAACCTATTCAAAGGCTCAGAATCCTAATCAGACATTGATAACACCAAAGTCTACCTCAAATCAAACTTAGAAAACTCTAAAACTTTCAAGATGTCAATTTCCAACAATAAGCGCTGAAATGCTCTCAGGCCGTCCGAAACTTAATCCAGACATACGCCCAATTCCAAAATCACCATATAAATCTGTTGGAACTCTCCAATCCCGATTCCGAGGTCGTTTACTTCAAGTGTTGACTCAAGTCAAACTTGGCCACCTTGGGCCACTATAATGGTATTAAGTGTTCCGGATTCACCCGAACTCTTCTAAAATCAAACCAACCGTCCCCACAAGTCATAAAATAGGAAAATCACATGCAGGGAGTCTTAAATAGAGAAACAAAAATCTAGAAAAAAAAACGACCGGACGAATTGTTGCAACAATATAGCTCCAAGAGCTTGTCCGAACAAAGCTTGATTGAACAATTGCCGAAGATAAAAGAGAGTAAAATGCTAAGATCAATAGATTTGGTTTTTTTTTTTTTTTTTTTTTTTTTTTTTTTTTTTTTTTTTTTTGATAGTGATTCGGATTCCTTGCCAAAGTGACCAAATATTGATATTTATAGTGCCTGATCTGGGTAGCCGTTTTCGTGAATCATGCTGTCATTATGATTCATTCCTGCCAGTTAAATAACGGATGATTTAATATTGAATCTTGTAAATATCGAGTTAGTGTCAAATCCCAGATATTTCAAGATCAGACGATCTGTTATCCTCCTTATTCGTATATTTAATATTGAATCTTGCACTAGTTTTTGTAAGTTTTCGAATACTCGAATTGAATTTCCGAGAAGTCTTTTACTTGTCCTCGGTTTAGACAACAGAAGGTGCGTATTTAAACGTTCCGATTTACATTTTCGAAATGCACTAGCTTGCGTTGAAACTGATTAGGTAATACTTGCCATGTGTCTTCTGCTAATTGGTTCGCGTGTTAAGTTTGTTTTTTACCAATACAACACACATGTATATATATGTATATCACAAGACACTAATCACCTATCTCAACTAACTCAATCTTTATTAATTAATCAGATGTAAAGTCCAGCAAATCTTGATTATTGGTTTTCGTGATCGGACTTAACATGATCAAGATTTTAGCTACTAGTTGGAGATTGGTGGTAATTAAAAGGAAATCCAATCAGTGCTCTTTAAATTTTCTAGAGGACTAAATTATGCAGAGATCTTATTACATTTATAAAAATCCAATCTTTTCGATGAATAATGATGCTTCACCTTATAAGGATTGGTGATAGTCAACTCGCTCCCATGCTTGCACACACAGTCACACTGTGTAATAGTATCAAGTCTCTTTTCAATTTTTAACTTTTCATGTGAGTGTTTGGTTGGAGATTGGAAGAACTCAGTTTTAGTTTATATTTTATTGATACAATTCTATTAAGATAGTGAACCTTATATTTCTCTAAAAGACATTTGTATACGGTCAAAATTGAGCATATCCGATTTTATAGGTATGGGAGCTGCCTCGAGGTAAGCTCGTAACGGACCAGGCTCGAGCTCGAAGGTAGAATATTGAGCCTGGAGATCGAAGTGTTCGCTGAAGATCGAGGCCAGCAACAATCCAGACCGAACATGACTGACTTCGAGTAAGGCATACTAACGGAATGGCGAGATATTAGCAACCGTTCGAGTGAGGTCCCCTCCGCCCGCTAGACGAGATTGTCAGTGCAATGCGGGAAAACCAATGCCAACAATTGAGAGAACAATAATGAGAATTGAATAAAAGCTTGATTGCATTAATGAAAGCTATTACAAAAGAAGACAACGCGGTGTCGAGGGGGAGAGACACCAGTACAGAGAATTGCTTGCCAGAAAGTTTTTGATTGCTTGATCTCCCTAATAATGCTTAAAAAAAATAAACCAAAGGTACATGACTAGACCAAATTACGCTAGAGAAACATAATGAAAGTACATGGAATAAAACTACTCTATATTTACAAGGAAAAGGACTTAGTTTTCTACAAAGGTAGAAACAGGTCTGTTGGCAGCAACTTTGTCTCAGGCATCACGATCTGCGCGCGCAACGCTGTTGGCAGTTGCTTGCGGCTAGGCGCTAGCGAGGGAAATCGGTGGGGCGACAGAGGCACATGCGCGCTTGTCACTTGGCGCGGCAAAGACCACGGGACCGTCCATGGCGCTAGGCGTTGGGAGGCTTGCTAGGACGCCACGGGGCGCGTCCAAGGGGTCATGGGGCATGGCTGGAAAGCCGCCCATGACATTCTCCCCCACCTGATTTGGCAACGTCCTCGCCGCCTTACTTGCTAAATAATCTTCAAATAGGCTCTTGTAGGCTTTGAGGTTTGTTCCCCTCTCCCAAGTATTCTCCTCTGCATCGCACCCTTGCCATTTTACCAAGAACTCTTGGTGATCCTTCCTGGAGGCATGAATTACCCGGTCATCAAGAATAGCTTCAGCTCGCCTTTTCCCGGTTGAACCGGGGCCTCGAATACTGGGTATTGTGAGTTGGCTCCGTGAAGGATCCTCCGTGTCTTCCCGAAAAGGTTTCAATAGACTGACATGGAAGACGGGATGGATTTTCCACCAAGCTGGGGTATCCACCCGGTATGCAACTTTCCCAATGCGCCTTTCAATGGACAAAGGTCCAATATATTTTTGCAACAGGCGAGGGTCATGGACCCCTGCAAATAAGTACCGCTTTGGGATTTTGACCATCACTTTGTCTCCTACTTGGTATTCAACAAAGCGACGATTCTGATCAGCATGCCTCTTCATTCGCTTTTGGGCTTTGACAAGATAGCTCCGCACTATCTCCATATTCCGCTTCCATTCTTTTGAGAAGCTAGCAGCACAAGGAGATTTTCCCATATTTGGAGCATTCACTGTGTGTGGGAGTAGCGGTTGTTGCCCGGTAACAATTTCAAAAGTGCTTTTGTTTGTACTGGAGCTCTTTTGTGAATTGAAACACAGTTGGGCAACATCCAGAAGCTTCACCCAGTTCTTCTGCGATCCGGTAACAAAATGGAGGAGATATTCCTCCAACATACCATTGAACTGCTCCATCTGGCCATCGGATTGTGGATGAAAACTTGAGCTGTGACTCAATTTTAACCCGAGGCACTTAAATAGTTGGGTCTAAAAGTTTCTAGTGAAGCGTGAATCGCGATCACTAACAATGTCTTTGGGTAGGCCCCAATATTTGACGACATGAGAGAAGAAGAGTCGAGCTGTATCTTCTGCTGATATATATTAAGGTGCTGCAATGAAGGTGGCATACTTGGAAAACCGATCCACCACAACCAAGATAGTTGTGAGATCTCCGACCTTGGGCAATCCGGTGATAAAATCCAAAGACACGCTTTTCTAAGGTCTCTTTGGAACATCTAGAGGTTCCAAGAGTCCCACTTGTGTCAAGCGGTCGCACTTGTCCTTTTAGCATACTAGACAAGTCCTCACATACTGCGCGGCATTGTCGGCCATTTGGTGCCAATAATATGCACGGCGAAGCAATGCCATGGTGCGTTCTTCGCCGGGATGACTGGCCCACAGAGTGTCATGACATTCCGCCAAGAGAGTTCTTCTCAGATCTCTTCCCTTTCAAACATAAAGTCGGTTCCCTTTTACCTTCAGGAAGCCATCCTCCATATAGAACTGGCGAGTCTTGCCCTGTCCTACTAGATCAACCAAATACAGTGCAGCGGGATCCTTGATGAGTAGATCCTGTATCTGGACTTTAATGGTAGTGGCTACTTCGCTCCCCCTTAGGGTGGTGAGTAGGCACACCGATGCTAGGTCCGCTCTGTGACTTAGCGCATCAGCCACATGATTAAACTTCCCACTTCGGTACTCCAGGTTGAAGTTAAATTCCGCTAGGAGTTCCTGCCATCGGGCCTGTTGGCCATTCAGCTTCGGCTGGGTCATGAAATGACTAACAACTGTGTTATCTGTCTTGACCACGAACGGTGATCCCAGTAGATAATGCCTCCAAAGGCGTAATCAATGAACGACAGCCAATAATTATTTCTCGTGGGCGGCATAGCGCCACTCTGCATCCTTCAGCTTCCGGCTATCGTATGCTACGGGATGCCCGTCTTGTAGTAAGACCCCTCCAAGAGCATAGTCGGAAGCATCTGTTTGTACCTCGAAGGGCTTGGCCAAGTCAGGAAGGCCCAACACAGGGCTACTAGACATAGCCGCTTTTAATGCATTGAAGGCCTCCGCTCGCCTAGGACCCCAATCCCAAGGCGTGACCTTCTTGAGGAGTTCAGTTAATGGTACTGCGATGAAGGAGTAGTTCTTCACAAATCGTCGATAGAAATTGCATAGGCCAAGGAATGCCCTCAAGGCGTGGATATCCTTGGGTGGCGCCAATCTGTGATGGATTGGATCTTTTGCTGGTCCATCTTGATCCGCCCTTCCTCAATGACATGCCCGAGGAAGTCGATCTGTTTTTTAGAAAAGGAGCACTTGGATATCTTTGCGTACAATTCATGCTCCCGCAACCGGGCTAGGACCTTACGCAAGTGCTCCAGGTGATCTTCCAGTGTCTGGCTATTAACCACAATGTCATCCAAGTAGACCACCACAAATTCATCAATGTACTCTCGGAAGACCTGGTTCATCAGGGTGCAAAATGTGGCTGGGGCATTAGTCAAGCCGAAAGACATAACTAGGAAGTCGAACGACCCATATCTTGTCACACACGTCATCTTATGTTCATCGCCCTCAGCAATCCGGACTTTCCAATACCCTGTCTTCAGGTCAATTTTTGTGAACACTGTTGCACTCCCCAATCTGTCGAACAAGTCTGCCATGAGCAGAATAGGATACTTGTTCTTCACAGTAATTTTGTTAAGCGCCCGATAATCCACGCAGAGGCATAGACTACCATCATGTTTCTTTTGGAAAAGCACAGGGGACCCATATGGGGACTTACAGGGTACAATGATCCCTGTGTCTTGCATTTCCGTCAATTGTCTCCGAAGCTCGGTGAGTTCGCGTTGTGACATTCTGTAAGGCGCCCGGGCAGGTGGCTTCGCACCCGGCACCAACTCAATCTCATGGTCCACAGTGCGCCTAGGCGGAAGTCGCTTCGTCATTTCCTGAGGCATAACATCTTCAAATTCCAGTAGTAGCTCCTTTACGGGTGTAGGAAGTGGACCCGATGAGCGTTCTACCTCTTCAATGCATAGGGCAGCCAGAAATGTAGGTTCATGCCTCTTGACTCCCTTTTTAATTGCAAGGCTGAGATGTTCTCAGCGGCCATCTTCATGGATATGCACGGAATAATACAGGGCGTGGCCCCATTTATTCCCATCATCAGAATCATGTCCCCATATGGTACGGTCATGGTGTTGGTCTTCCTCAAGAATTCCAGTACCACTATAAACTCAAAGTCATATATGACCACCACGCGTAAAGTGAACTTTCCTTCATAAGGACCCATCTTCACCGGTACTTCCTTGGCGATCCCACCCACTGGCTGAGGAGGTGAGTTAATAGCCTTGACATGACCCCGACCCTTTCCCACAACTATCCCAAGACGCTCCACTTGAGTTGAGGCCAAGTAGTTGTGAGTAGCACCTGTATCTATCATCGCCCGAATGGGTTTGCCGTTTACCCTCAGTTCAACGAACATCAAGGTCCTATCTTGCTTAGGAGGAGTCCCTTTATTCGTCTTCTTTTCCCCCTTCTTGGCAACTGGGCGGGGGTCTTTCTTCTTGCGGATACCAGCATTGGTTCCCGCTAATGCCTCAGAAACAGAGCCCACAATGGCATTGAAGGCACCGTCAGGTTTGGTCTGTTCATCATCATATGCTTCATCATCTGTCCCATCATCTTAAGCTTGATGGTCATTCATCTGTGCATGTGGGCACTATTTATTCCAATGTGTCCCGCCGCAATGATGGCACCTAGAGGGTGGCTTTCTCCCCCGATCATTGTTTTTTGACGCAACACTATTGTTGCCTGAGGAGGGAGCCTTAGATTTTCCTGCACTCCAGTCTCCCCCACTTCTGTTAGGGCCACCATTGGTAGGCTGGCCTCCTTTGTAACCCGCTCGGACAGGCGGTTGCGTCCTATCCTTTCGAGTCTCCATTTGGTAATCCCCAAGGCATTCCGCTGCTTGGATTGCCTTGGGAAGAGTATCTACCCTTTGTCTTTGCAGCTCCATACGGGCATAAGGTTTCAACCTTTCTAGGAATGTGAAGAGTTTTTCCTTGTCCCTCATGTCACGGATGTTCAGCATGAGTGCAGAGAATTCTTGCACGTAGTCCCGCACTGATTTGGTCTGGCGGAGCTCCCGTAGTTTCCTCCTTGCATTGTACTCAACATTTTCAAGGAAGAACTGTAAGCGTATGGCTGCCTTCAGTTTCGCCCTTGTCTCCAGAGCATCTTCACCGGCCCTGATGGCTTCGTACTTCACTCGCCACCAGAGCTTAGCATCACCCTGAAGATACATGGCAGCAGTTGCTACCTTCTTAGCTTCTTCTAGGTCTCCCACGGCATCGAAATACTGCTCGATGTCGAAGATGAAATTTTCCACTTCTTTAGCATTCCTAGCCCCACTGTATGGATTTGGCTTAGGAATTTTCAGCTTCTGTTCCAAGGGGGCGAGGTTTACAGCACCCCCAATTTGATTTCCACCGCCTCGAAGAAAGCCTTGTAGAGCAGCATTGACAACATTGAGCTGGCTTGTCAAGTTGTCGATAGTTTGCTGCATGGAAGTCATCATGTCTGCCTCTTGTGCCCTATGGGCTAAATCCTCGGCGTGCTCCTGTTTGAGGCCCTCGAATTTATCAAAAAATTTGGGTTCCTCAGTAGCTTCCGTTTGCCGGTCTCCTTCAAATTCGCGACTCATGTTTCCTATGTCAACTTCGGCCTGGGCCATTCTCCGGTCCAGGTCGTCCAACCTTTGCACTAGGCAGGTATACAGTTCCGGCACCGTATCCACAATGGGTCATAGTACGTAAACCGTCTCCTCAAGGGCCGCAATGCGGTCCCCATGATTCACCATGGTCAGAAATGGCGGTAATGCCAATGCGTTCCCTCGTCCGATGTCGAATCTGGCTCTGATACCAACTGTTACGCAGCGCCTTCCTGAGATTCTTTGTAAGCGCGATGTAAGGAAAGCAACCGATGTCGGATGGTTGTTGTCCGCCGAGTGAGGTCCCCTCCGCATGCTAGACGAGATTGTAAGTGTCGTGCGGGAAAACCAATGCCAACAATTGAGAGAACAGTAATGAGAATTGAATAAAAGATTGATTGCATTAATGAAAGCTATTACAAAAGAAGGCAACGCGGTGTCGAGGGGAGAGACACCAGTAGAGAGAATTGTTTGCTAGAAAGTTTTTGATTGCTTGATCCCCCCTAATAATGCTTAAAAAAAATAAACCAAAGGTACATGACTAGACCAAATTACGCTAGAGAAATATAATGAAAGTACATGGAATAAAACTACTCTATATTTACAAGGAAAAGGACTTAGTTTTATACAAAGGTAGAAACAGGTCCGTTGACAGCAACTTTGTCTCAGGCATCACGATATGCGCGCGCGACATTGTCTGCGCGCGCGGCGCTGTTGGCAGCTGCTTGCGACTGGGCGCTAGCGAGGGAAATCGGTAGGGAGACAGATTCATATGCGCGCTTGTCACTTGGCGAGGCCAAAACCACGGGGCCGTCCGTGGCGCTAGGAGTTGGGAGTCTTGCTAGGACGTCACAGGGCGCATCCAAGGGGTCATGGGGCATGGCTGGAAAGCCGCCCATGACAGAGTGTTCGGTTGGAGATTGGAAGAACTCAGTTTTAGTTTATATTTTATTGATACAATTTTATTAAGATAGTGAACCTTATATTTCTCTAAAAGACATTTGTATACGGTCAAAATCGGGCATATCCAAATTTTATAGGCATGGGAGCTGCCTCGGGGTAAGCTCGTAACGGACCAGGCTCGAGCTCGAAGGTAGAATATTAAGCCTGGAGATTGAAGTGTTCGCTGAAGATCGAGGCCAGCAAAAATCCAGACCCAACATGACTGACTTCGAGTAAGGCATAATAACGGAATGGCGAGATATTAGCAATCGCTCGGAAATCACTGCGGAAATCCCGGAACAAATCAAATCAAGTGGTTATTGATGTCAATCGTGGGATTTACTTCCGTTATTAGAGTTGTACCTTATTTAGGATTCCTCTATTATATAAAGAGGGATCCCGTTCATTTGTAGGATCATCATTTATTGATAAAAAATACATACATACGTTGCTTCCTATTTCGCTTACTATTCATTACTGTTCATCACTGTTTTCTTTATTGTTCTTATTATCCAACCTCGAGACCATCTCGAATCGAGGTCGAAGCACTGCTAGAATACTGGTTCGATTTATTTCACTGTCCAATTTGCCTATTTAATTCCTTGTTTATCAATTGGTATTGGATTGAACTACATATCCTTAAAACCACAATATAAGTTTAATTGTTACTCAAATTTTAGGGTAAACAATTTGGCGCCCATCGTGGGGATAAGGATAATAGTGATTGTTCAGTACTGATTCTGATAAAACACATTATTTTACGCTTGTTCTTGTCAAGAATTTTTCCTTTCAAGTAAAAATATGTCAAACTCTCAAAACGCATCCACACATGGTGACAATGGCCTCGGACTACACGGGGAAAATGAAAATGTGATTGCTCCAGGAGTAGAGGTGCCACAAGCCAATTTCGGGGGAGCATCGGTTTCCAACCTGGTCGACGTTAGTTCGCATGTTGCTTTGAATGCGGACCTAGGCGCGGATCTCGATGGGAGTGTACGCATAAAAGGACGATCTAGTGGCCAAGGAACACAGGGTAGATGAGACGAAGGAGTCAGCCTCCAAGTGATATTCGAGATGCTTCAGGCTCAACAAGCCGTTATTGGTCAGTTACAGAATCAACATAGAGCTCTGAATAGGGTCGAACCTGAAATTATTCACCGCACAGATCAAGTACCGGAAAGTCTAATGGTATCGAATCAGGGACTGATCCTGCGGTAATGAAAATGCTCGAGCAGCTCACGAAACGAATTGAATCAGGGGAGAAGAAAATCAAAGCCAACGACAAAAAGTAGAGACATACAACTCCCGAGTTGATCAGATATCGTGGGCACAACCAATCTTGAAAGGGATGGATTCAAAGAAGTTTGTATAGAAGTTGTTTTCTCCAAGTGCGGCTCCTAAGACAATTCCAAAAAGGTTTCGTATGCCAGACATACCCAAATACAATGGGACCACCGATCCCAACGAGCATGTTACTTCATATACGTGCGCCATCAAGGGTAACAATTTAGAGGATGATGAAATTGAATTTGTGTTGTTGAAAAGGTTCGGAGAGATGTATCACAACCTGCCACCAAATTCCATCGACTCATTTTCCATGTTGGCAGATGCTTTCATAAAGGCGCACATCGGGGCCATAAAGGTCGCAACAAGGAAATCGGACCTCTTCAAGGTAAGACAAAGGGATAATGAAATGTTGAGGGAGTTCGTGTCCTGATTTCTAATGGAGCGCAAGGAATTACCACTGGTCACAGATGATTGGGATGTTCAAGCTTTCGCCCAAGGGTTGAACGAACGGATTTCGATAGCATCACGTCAGTTGAAACAAAATTTGATCGAGTATCCAGCTGTAACTTGGGCAGATGTACACAATCAATATCAATTAAAGATCAGGGTCGAGGACGACTAACTAGGAGTTCCTTCCGGTTCAGTACATCCAAACAGGTCAATGGGTAAAAATCATAGGGACGTCGACAGGGAGCCAAGGTCGAACAAAGGCCGATACCAACCATATATTGTAGATAGAAGGAACAAAGGTTCAGGACGCAGTTCCGTCTGGAATGATCGAAGAAGTGATCAAGGACAGACTTCTCGATGACTTATGAGCAAAAGTTGTTTTGACATGTATGCAGATCCCACAGGCACCTTGATTATGGGAATATAACTTTAGCATCGATGCATCAGGCATTGTATCAGCATCGGAATGAGCGACAATACTAGGTTGCCCAAACCCATACAGACCAATCCTTCCCAGAGAAACCCAAATTTGATGTGCAAGTATCATGGCACACATGGCCACAGGACCGAGGATTGCAGACAATTAAGGGATGAGGTAGCTCGTCTATTCAATGAGGGCCACCTTTGAAAATTCCTCAGCGATCAAGCCAAGAATCATTTCAAAGAAAGGTACGCCAACAGAAAGAATGAACAGGAAGAACCCCAACATGTCATCCATATGATCGTCGGTGGAGTCGACATTCCACAAGGACCCATATTCAAATGCACTAATGTGTCAATCACTAGAGAGAAACGAACCCGAGATTATGTGCCTGAAGGCACCTTGTCCTTCAACGATGAAGAAGCAGAAGGCATTTCTCAGCCCCAAAACGACGCTCTGGTAATTTCTATCTTGTTCAATAAAGTTCAAGTTAAGCGTGTTTTAGTGGATCCAGGTAGCTCGGCAAACATCATCCGATCAAGAGTCGTGGAGCAGCTCGGCCTACAGGATCAAATCGTGCCTGCAGCTCGAGTCCTAAATGACTTTAATATGGCCAGTGAAACAACTAAGGGGGAGATTATCCTACCGGTGAACGTGGTTGGAACCATTCAAGATACCAAGTTCCACGTAATCGAGGGCGACATGAGGTACAATGCCCTGCTCGAAAGGCCTTTGATCCACAACATGAGGGTAGTACCCTCGACCCTCCACCAGATGATGAAATTCCCGATGTCGGACGGTGTAAAAATAGTGTACGAGGAATAGCATACTGCAAACGAAATATTTGCGGTCAATGAGGTAAAACTGATATCGATATTGTCAACCTCGGGAAAGTCGAGCATCAAAGGTAAATAGGGAGCCAAATAGCAATCACCGCCACCAGCGCCGACCGAATCGGGGAAGCATGATATAGAAGAAAAAGAAGAGGATTTTATTACCCCTCGAACTTTTGTTGTCCCCGAATATTCTGACGCCACCAAATCAACGGTCGAAGAGCTGGAACAGGTTATACTGATCGAGTACCTACCCGAGCGAAAGGTATACCTGGGAACGGGATTAACCCCTGAACTTAGGAAAAAGCTTATTCACTTTCTTATTGATAACATAGACTTTTTTGCTTGGTCCCATTTAGACATGATAAGGATCCCACTAGAGATAACAACGCATCGATTAAGCCTGGACCCTACGTTCAGACCAGTGAAGAATAAGAGAAGGCCCCAGTCCGAGGTAAAGCATGCATTCATAAAGAACGAGGTAACTAAACTTCTCAAAATAGGGTCTATTCGGGAGGTAAAATATCCCGAATGGTTAGCCAATGTAGTTGTAGTCCCTAAAAAGGGGAACAAACTTAGAATGTGTGTAGACTATAAGGATATGAACAAGGCATGCCACAAAGTTTCTTTTCCACTGTCTAACATCGATCGCATGATCGACGCCACGGCCGGCCACGATATCCTTACTTTTCTTGATGCCTATTCCGCGTACAATCAAATTCAGATGAACCCGGAAGACCAAGAAAAGACTTCATTTATCACCAAGTACGGAACATAGTGTTATAATGTAATGCCCTTCGGGCTAAAAAATGCAGAAGCCACTTACCAACTCCTAGTAAATAAAATGTTCTAAGAACAAATAGGTAGGTCAATGGAAGTGTATATTGATGATATGCTAGTTAAGTCCCTGCGCGTAGAGGACCGTTTAACTCATTTGCAGGAAACGTTCGATATTCCAAGGAAATATAACATGAAGCTCAACCCCGAGAAATGTGCTTTTGGGGTTGGTTCAGGCAAGTTCCTCGGCTTCATGGTGTCGAATCGGGGGATCGCGATCAACCCCGAAAATATCAAGGCCATCGAAGACATCACCATTGTAGATAGTGTAAAAGACACACAGAGACTGACTGGGCGGATAGCTACTTTAGGCCAATTCATCTCGAGGTCATCGAATCGAAGCCACCGATTTTTCTCCCTACTCAAAAAGAAGAACGATTTAGCCTGGACTCCTGAATGCCAACAGGCATTCAAGGAATTGAAGCGATACCTATCGAGCCCACCACTACTCCACACTCCAAAGAAAGATGAGAAACTTTACTTTTACTTAGCAGTATCCGAAATTGCGGTAAGTGGTGTCTTGGTTTGAGAAGAGCAAGGTACGCAATTCCCTGTTTATTACATAAGTCGAACTTTAGGAGAAGCAGAAACTAGATATCCACAATTAGAGAAACTAGCACTTGCACTGATAAGCGCTTCTACAAAGTTAAAACCATATTTTCAGTGTCACCCCATATGCGTATTAACCACTTACCCACTTCGTAACAATTTGCACAAGCCCGAACTCTCGGGTCGATTGTCCAAATGGGCCGTCAAATTGAGTGGGTACGATATCGAATATCAACCCCGAACGACCATAAAGTCTCACATTTTAGCGAACTTCGTGGCCGATTTCACGCCAACCCTTGTACTTGAAGTTGAAAAGGAACTCTTGTTAAAATCAGGTACATCATCGAGGGTATGGACCCTTTTCACAGACGGTGCTTCGAATGTGAAGGGATCCGGGATAGTCGACGTTTTGAAAGATCCAATGGGTAGCACTATTAGGGAATCTATCAAAATGTCTAGGTTAACTAACAATGAGGCCGAGTACGAGGCCATGATTGCAGGTCTCGAGCTAGCTAAAATCTTGGGAGAAGAAGTCATTGAAGCTAAGTGAGACTCTTTACTGGTGGTGAACCAAGTAAACAAAACCTTCGAAGTTCTAGAGGACAGAATGCAAAGGTATCTGGACTAGTTACAAGTAACTTTGCACCGTTTCAAGGAATGGACTTTACAACATGTACCTCGGGAACAAACATTGAGGCTGATGCACTTGCAAATTTGGGATCATCGGTCGAGGAAGATAAGATCAGCTCGGGGACTGTCGTTCAAATCTCGAGGTCCGTGATCGAGGAAGGTTGATGATAGGCTATAATTGCGTATTTTAGTCTCTTATTATACTGTAATTTACTGCACTTTAATTGAGTTTGAGCTTTAATCGCTAGTGTTTTGTACTAATTGTGTGTTTTATGCCATGTAGGAGTTATTCCGAGCTATATAGATGTTATGGAATGAATTCAAGTGATTTGGAGCTTTGAAGTCTGAGTAAAAGCCCAAGGAATTAAGCCGAGATCGTGTTCAGGGGTCAAATTTGATAGTTAAGAACAAACGAAGACTCGAGGAGGCATATTGTGCATTGTCTAGTAAACTAGAAATAACTCTTTTCTCCGAACTCTATTTGGGATATATAATATATGGTTGGAAATCTAACTCAAAGGGATACAACTTTCATGTTTTACGTTTTTCCAAATTCCAAACGGAACAGGGTGAAAAAAATGGTAGAAACCGCGACCGTGGACCTGACGCGCAAATGGGGCAGAAACTTTTCGATATGCGCGGCCACTAGCATGGTCTTAGCGCGGCCGCGCTACTTCAGACCTGAAAAACTGTCTTTTTTTGCGTAGGAGAAGGTATAATTGTTTGATCCCGACCCTACTTGGTATATATACATGAAAAAATGTTATTTTGAGGAGTTTGGACATACGTTTGACACAGATTCGACCTAAGGAGGCAGAGACACAATAGGAGCAAGACGGTGAATTATTCTAAGAGTTTTTCCTTCCTCTTCCTATTTTTCATTGTTGGTTATGACTTATAATATTGTATTTTTACATACTATTATGAATAGCTAAGTTGTTATCTAGGGTTTTGATGGAACCTATTGAAGGATGAAATTCTTGCTATGTTAATATAGATTTGCCAAAGTTTAATCTCTATTTGTTCAACTACGTTCTTGTTGTAGTTAATTGAAAGGATCCTCAATTAGTTGTGCCTATTTAGTATGTATTACTCTGGATAGAGTGCATATTTAGGTAGTTGTTGAACAACATCACTCCCGATGTATGTGAGGAATCAATAACCAAGGGTTTAAAGGTGGGATTAGGGATAACGAAACCTTGGGTGCGATCTAAGTGAGCTGTAATTAAATCTAGCTAGCGTAACTCGGGAGAGTATATCGAGTAAATTGTCGTAATTACTCAGGAGAGATTTACGGTAGTAAGAGTGCTCATGGTCGATAGAGAAGATTAGGCAAATTTATATAAAACATAGTAGGAAGGGAATCCATCAATAGGGGAAATCATAACTCTAGACCTCCTTAGTTCTGTCTCAAATTTTATCCTTGTTAGTTGATAATTTTACTGCTTTATAATAGTTGTTGCTTAATTAGTTAGAAATAAATATTATAATCTCTATAATTAGGAAATTGTTTGGACTTGTGTTTCTTAGCAATATTGAACAATTATAGCGAAACCTTAGTTCTCTGTGGGATTCGACTCCGGACTTGTAAACCGGATTATATTTGCAACGACCGCTTAGTCCTTTTTATAAGGCATAGTTGGGCGTGATCAAAAACTAACGGTGTAGCTGTAGGTGTACATATTGCTAGGTTTCAATTTTGAATTTGTTTTTCTTTTTTAGTATTTGATTTTTTATTTTCTTTTTTTAGTTTTATTTGTTAATTTGAAAAAAATATGGCATCATGGAATTTTGAGAGTTTGGATGTTGGCAATTCTACTTTTGATCCTCGTTATGCATATTGTGGAGGAAACCACCCAGGGCAAAATTATCAAAATATTCCCGAGAGCGAGTTATGTGAACCAACTCAATCTTATGTGTGGAATGTATGTGATATGTGTGGTGGTCAAGATGGTCACTTTCATGGTTGTGCTTATATTTTTTTATCTTCCCCCAACCCCTTACTTTGATAGTTCTTCTTTTTCTTGTGAAGTTAATAAGAACAAAGAACCCAGGGATGATGACCTGAAAAAGATCGAGGATATGTTAAAGTGCCTTCTGGAACAAAATAATGAGAAACAATTGCAGATAGAAAGGCAATAGGCAACTATTCGCAAGTTGGAGGCTCAATTGAGTCAAGTGGTTGGAGTTGTTAATGCTCAACAAGCCAATATTGGGGATAGTAGCCAAGAAGAGCGTGAATTTGAGGTGTTAATTGAGGAGGTCAGAGTAGAACATCAACAACCTAGACAACTACACTTTGAGGATGTCGATGTTGAAGAAGTGAGACTAGAGTCAGCCAAGGACTTTGAGGATATAAATTTTGTGGGCTCTAGTATCATTGATGTTGAGGATGTTGAAAGTCTTGAAGTTCATGTGTTTGAGCGCATTGGTCCACACTCCAAACATTTTTCCACATTGGGCTTGGATGATGATATGTAAATAGAGTCATCTGAGCCGATTGAGGAGTCAAGTAATGAAGAACAAGGTGCCTACATCCTGGATTTTTTCTTGCCAGAAAGACAGGACTACATACCTCATCTAAAAGCCAAGAAGTGTAAAATAGTACAATGGTTGCTTGGGTCAATTAGATTTGTTCCACCACCCTTGGAGCATAACCGAAAACTTGAAGCCAAATTGGGGGTTCAATTAATAAGCTCGAGGTGGAGGCAAAAAGATTCACGTCGTGCCGCGACGTTAAATCAAGCGCTTGTTGGGAGGCAACTCAGCTTTACTACTTTCTTTTGTTTTTTTATTTAAATTGTTTTTGTATTATATTATTTTTGTAGTGTCAAATTTTTATTTTTTAGGAGCATGGAGCGCAAAGACATTGGAAAGATGCAACAACAAACCATTAGTTGGAACTAAGTGTGAGGTACCCGCACGAAGGACCAGGCCTGGGAGAAGTCTGAGTACCCCATGAGATGCTAGTGCTTCGGCCTTTGGCCTACCAGGGAGTTTCTTTTACCCTCTTNTAGTGTCAAATTTTTATTTTTTAGGAGCATGGAGCGCAAAGACATTGGAAAGATGCAACAACAAACCATTAGTTGGAACTAAGTGTGAGGTACCCGCACGAAGGACCAGGCCTGGGAGAAGTCTGAGTACCCCATGAGATGCTAGTGCTTCGGCTTTTGGCCTACCAGGGAGTTTCTGTTACCCTCTTGTATGTATGGGTGTGAATTGGGGACAATGTACAATTTTAAGTGTGGGGTGAAGAGATTGTCTGGGTGACTTTCTATGCTATTTTAGTTGTGTTAGTTTAGTTGAATAATTTTTTTTTAAATAAGAAAAGATTGGACTTTTCCCGACGATGGATCTATTAGACAATTTTCTTGAGGGATTTAAGTCTAAAGAAAAAAAAAAGATTTTCTTTTGTTAGGTAGTGTAGCAATTCCCCCTTGATTTTTCTTTGTGTCGCGGTTCTTTTCCAAGGGTTTTGTTTGAACCAGGTGTAGTTAGTTTTTTTTAGGAATAGGATCCATTGTGTTGTGTTTTGAATTGAAGCAATATCTCTTGAATTTGTTATGCCTTGAGAATAGTGAGTACTTTGGTTGTGACGCATAGGCTCAGTTTTTGACTCTTGTATAAGTACCTTAAATTGTATAAGCTTAACTTTGCTTAACTGCTTTGACTAGAGTGTCTTGATAAATCTAATCCTTAGTGAGTTATGTTCCATGTGTGTGTGAGGTTTGTGTGTTATTCTGTGCATTGCATTTGATGACTAGAACTTGCCCCGTGTGTTTGCAAAGCGAAATAGTAGTTTTGTTCAGTCTTGGAAGTGATATAGGCGTTTCTTTGTTGAGTCAGATATGTATATTGTACCCGCCTAATTGTTATGTATCGTAGTTAACCCCTTTGATCCTGTAATCCTGTTTCTTTGGAAACCACATTACAAGCCTTACCCATTTGTTTGAATTAACTAT
>ML275832.1:0-36897 GCA_005239495.1 Nicotiana undulata
TCCAGGCCGCAAGAGCGGGACCGCTGGCGCGGACTCCTTCTCCGCAGGCGCGATGCCAGGGTCTCAGGCCCTTTTTCCGCAGGGGCGGTGATTTTCTCGCAGGTGCGTAAATCACTGTTGCCAGCCCCTTTTAAATGTCCAAATTACAGGTTTTTCTTCATTTTACTCACCATCAACCTCCATTTGAGAGCATCCAAGTTTGGGCAGCACCTCCCACGACCACCTACTGTAAGAGGTAAGTTAAACCCCATAATGCTCAAGCTTTAACATTAATTCCTAGTTAAATTCACTACTAAATCATCTAACAGTCAAAGAATTAGGTAGAAATTTTAGGGTTCTTGAGGATTTTGTAACTTTCCATTTTAGGCCATGAATTCAAGTAGAAATCACACCTNTTGTGCATGCATTGATCTAATTTCACACCTTTTGACTAGTTGCGAGTCCTCGGGTATAAAGTTCGGAGTTTCGAGTGCAATTGTGGTCCGAGGGGTAGATTCGACACGAGGTGAGTCTTCTTTCTAACCTTGTAAGAGGGAATTGTCCCCATAGGTGATGTCTATGCTATGTGTAAATTGTTTGGGGGCTACGTACGCGCCAAGTGACGAGAGTCTGTACGTAGCGGCTATTATTGTTATGTCCGGGTAGTTAGGCCCACATCATACCTTGTATGCTTTTCTTGTAATGCCTTATATGCCTTTTCCTGTAATGCATGATATGTTTCCCTTGTAATGCTTCATATGAATTATTGTAACGCCATATGTACTATGAAATTATGTTTTGCATCATGTTATTCTTCTGAGGCTTTATTGAAAGGAATTGTGAAATATATGGGAGCGGGTCGTACGTCACGGCAGAATTGAAAAGAATTGTGAAACATATGGGAGCGGGCTGTACGCCACGGCGAAATTGAAAAGAATTGTGAAATATATGAGAGCGGGTCGTACACCACAACAGAATTGAAAAGAATTGTGAAACATATGGGACCGGGCCGTACGCCATGGCGGAATTGAAAAGTATTGTGAAATATATGGGAGCGGGTCATATGCCACGGCAGAATTGAAAAGAATTGTGAAACATATTGGAGTGGGTCGTACGCCACGACGGAATTGAAAAGAATTGTGAAATATATGGGAGCGGGCCGTACGCCATGGCGAGTGTAGAAGGTACCTTATGGGAGCGGTCCGTACGCCACGACGGATCTAAAAATTTGTGATTTTTGTATCGTTCGGTGGTCTTACCCTTGAAAGTGCTTTATTGTTTAGTTCAGCGATTGTTGGATTTCTGCTTTTGATATATATACTTGTTGCTTATTTTCCCTGACATGCTTACTGTATTTCATTATATTCTATCATATGTTAGTACTGTTGGACCTTAGTGAGTATCGAGTCGACCTCTCGTCACTACTTCTTCGAGTTTAGGCGGGATACTCACTGGGTACATATTTATTTAATATGTACTCATGCTGCACTTTCTTTTCTTTCTGTACTTGACTGTACAGGTCCAGAGGCTGGCACGTCTGATTATCAGGACGGGGCCAGATATTGATAGCGTGGTCATACTTCACGGTGAGCTGTTTTCCCGGCGACCTCCTAGCAGCACCCTGGAGTTCTTTTGTTATATTCTCTATCCATTTCATTCAGACTAAGACCCTGTATATATTGTAGTCATTGTATATTCAGTAGTTGCCCGTGGCACTCGTGACACTAGTTCCTGGCACACTCGTGGTGTATGTTTTGGGTTGATGGTTGTACATATGTTGTGCGACATGCCTATTGGTTGATTTTCCGCTCTTGTAGTTTTATTTCACATCACCGCCATTATCATGTTTATATCTGTTAAAAATTGGTTAAAAGAGGAAATTTGCGTAACGGGGAATGATAACACTTAGTGTCTCTATATTGGCTGGCCTAACCTCGCCGTTGGGCACCATCGCGACCTGAATCGAGATTTGGGTCGTGACACTCTTAGACTTTAGGTTCAGCCCCCTTCGTGTGAGCACTGCCTTAGGGACCCCTGAGTACCCATTGAACTCTAACACACAAGGCTGGCATTCCACACTGCACTTACTCATTCCTGGCTAGGGAACTTGGGTGTGAGCACTGCCTGAGATCCCCTGTGATCCTTAGGAACTCTGACACACCTAGGTTACAAGAGGTCTTGGCATATGGCATGTTGGATCTGGAACTTGGGACTACTGTTAGGCTCCCTATAGTGTAACTTCTTAATTTTCTTATTCATTTGTGTAATTTGTGCAACAATGGTCTGTAATAACTAAGTGTAAAAACTACATTGGGGCTGGATAGTGAAAATGGGTGAGATTATGCATGTTTAGTATAATTCTGGGTAGAAAACATGCTTAGGATTTACTTTACCTCTGTGTACAATAGAAATTCTTCTTAGGACATATCCACCATGCATTAGAAATTATGTTCTAGGTATATTTATGTCTCCATCTCATCATGTGATGACCCAAAAGATAATCCTAAGTAATTCTAGCTAAATCTGTGTCCCGAGGCCCCGAAAGTCTCCATTAATCTCACTTTGATATGCGTGCGCAGTCCGGGCGTGTAGCCGGGAAGTCCTTATGTTGAAATTTGATGAAAATAGAATTTTATGATAATTAAATTAATAAAGTTGACTTTGGTCAACATTTTTGGTAAACGGACCCAGACCCGTTATATGACGGTCCCGTAGGGTCCGTAGGAAAATATGGGAATTGGGCGTATGCCCGGAATCAAATTTTGAGGTCCCAATCCCGAGAAATGAATATTTAAAGAAAATTGTTTTCTGAAAATAATAAAAGAATTTGAAAATGAATAATTATGTGAAAACCGTGTTATCGGGCCCGTATTATGTTACCGGAGCCCGGAACAGGTTTATTATATGTTATTTGTGTTATCTGTGAAATTTGGTGTAAAACAGACTTGAAATGACGTGTTTCGGATCAAAGATGGGAAATTTAGAAGTTTATGAAGTTTGAGAAAATTCTATAGATTTTGGAGTTTAATTGATTGTTTTTTATGTTGTTTTGGTGGTTTAATTACTTGAATAAGTCTGTATGATGATATAGGAGCTGTGTGTGTTTTTGTTTTGGGTCCCGAGCGCTCGGGTGAGTTTCGGGTAGCTATCGGAGTGTGCAAAGTGGAAAAATCTGGTGTGTTTGATGATTTGCTGGTGTCTGGTGTAATACCCTTCGCGAACGCGGCCAAGGGCTCGCGAACGCGGCCAAGGGATCGCGAACTAGAAGGGTAATTATTGTGGCCTGGGATTTTGCTCTAAGCGAACGCGGAGCACTAGACAGTGCTCCTACGCGAACGCGTCTCCAGGGGTGCGAACGCGTAGTGTTAGGCTGGGGTCTGGGGTGGGCTGGGTAGTTTGTTCTTCGCGAACGCGGCCCTATGCTCACGAACGCGTAGGCCAGTGGAGTCAAACCTACGCGAACGCGGCCAAGGACTCGCAAACGCGTAGGTCAGGTTAGTCAACCCTTCGCGAACGCGGCCAGGGGCCCCCGAACGCAAAGGGTATTTTTGCCCTGTTATTAAAATACCTCAAAACAGAATACCATACGGGATTTTTCATAAATTTCACTTCCTTATTCTTCTCCAAGCCCCATTGAAGACCTCCAAGCCATTTTCTCCTCCTTAACCATTTGGGTAAGTTTTCCTAACACCAATTTCTTCCATTTTCCTTCCCTAATCACTAGAACCTAGGCCTAAAATCATGAAAACAAGGTAGAAATTAGGGGTTTTTGGGTAGAGTTAGGTTTATAGAATTTTTGGGAATTCAACCTCGTTTTGGGGTCGAATTCTAAAGCAAATTGTATATTCGGGCTCGTGGGGATATGGGTAATCGGGTTTTGGTCCGAGCCTCGTGTTTGGACCAAGCAGGCCCGGAGTCAAATTTTGGTATTTTTGGAAGAATGGTAGAAAATGGGTAATTATGCGTTGGGATTGAGTTATCGAATAATTACTGATGTTATTAAGTCAATTATGTCTAGATATTATCGTTTCGGAGTCGAAATCTAAAGGAAAGGCGGTATTAGAGGCTTGACTTGCACTTTGGAGCCGAGGTAAGTGTTTGGCCTAACCTTAGCTTGAGGGATTAGGTATAGAGTCTTATTTGCTATGTGTAATTCACGTCCAACGTATAGGCGGGGTGACGAGTGCCTATATGTTGCGGTCAAGCATGCCCGTGAGTCAATTGTGATGAATCATACCGTGTTCTTAATATTCTCTGTACTATGAGTAATTGGTGATTTAGAAGTGATACCTTGATGTTGTTCCATGATATGGGGAGTTATTGTGTTATTTGTTTCACTGGAGGCTTTTACTGTCAAAATTGCATTTCTGATACGAGGTTGGTTATAGCTGAGTCCCTTGCCGGGACGATAGAATTTTATTAAGTATTTCCATACACTTGAGGCTTCTTATTGTTGAGTTTCACATTATAACTTTGCTTTTATATTATTTATCGCACGAGGGGACATGCCGTGCTTATTGTTTATTATTTATTACACGAGGGGACATGCCGTGTTGATCGTTTATTATTTATCGCACGAGGGGACATGCCGTGCTTATTGTTTATTATTTATTACACGAGGGGACATGCCGTGTTGATCGTTTATTATTTATTGCACGAGAGGACATGCCGTGCTGATTGCTTGTTATTTATCACGCAAGGGGACATGCCGTGTTCATCATTGATTGTTTATTGCACGATGGGACATTCCGTGCCGAGTGTTGCTATTTATGCACGAGGGGACATGTCGTGCCGAGATTGTGAGATTATGCACGAGGGGACATGCCGTGTCGTTTGCTGATCATTATCTATCATGAGACGTTAATTCCTGCCTTATTATTTTTACACTCCAGTTATTACTCTGTTCTACTGTTCTAGCATTTTGTTGTCCCTATTACCCCCTGCATGTTCTCCCCGTATCTGTCTTACTTGCCTTTTTCTGTCAATATTTTCCTGTTATTTTATAGAACTGCACAGGTACATATATTGTTATCGGTCCTAGCCTCATCACTATTTCGCCGAGGTTAGGCTCGACACTTACTCAGTACATGGGGTCGGTTGTACTGATGCTACACCTGCACTTCTTTAGGTTGTGCAGACTACGCAGCCGAACCTAGTAGACACTGACGGAGGGAGCATTCCATCAGTTCATTCAGGAGACATCGAGGTAGACCCGCAAACATTCGTGGGCCTTGGCGTCACCTTCTACCCTTCACTTTCAGCCCTGTCTTATCTTATAGTTCAAAGATAGTCATATGTACTTATTTTCAGACCTTTGTTTAATTAATCCCTTAGAGAGTTCGTGAGTATATGACAACAGTTTCTAGGGTTTGTGTGTGGGTTTTATTTTGGATTTGTTATATTATTTTTGGTAATTTGTTAACCTTCATATTGTTTACCATCGATGCCTTAGTTACCTTGTTCGTGTTAGTTGTTAATGAATTTTATCTAGTTCAAACGTTGGCTTGTCTAGCGGGTTCAACGTTAGACGCAGTCATGGCCGAAGGTGGGATTTCGGGTGGTGACACATCACATGCATACTCACTTAGAAAATCATGCTAAAATACCCGTAAATGGCTGTTATGATTGCTTCCCACTTAGAGATCCTGTTCGTAGTTAAATAACTAAATGAAATAGTTGTTAATAATAATATTACTTTTGCATATTCATGCCTCACATCTAGAAATCCTGTTTAGGTTCATAATAACAAGTACTTATCAGAACTTGCATTAGATATCATGTGACTTTAGGAATTTGTTTTCAGCATATATTCAGACTCCTGTGTTCACTGTACTGCAAAGAACGCCTAGAAATCATGCGCTAGGTTCGATAATTTAGTGAAAC
Source organism: Nicotiana undulata (assembly GCA_005239495.1). Lineage (NCBI taxonomy): Eukaryota > Viridiplantae > Streptophyta > Magnoliopsida > Solanales > Solanaceae > Nicotiana > Nicotiana undulata. Next base: position 5,863 of record ML275832.1, read on the forward strand.
CATACCCCTGTACCATATGTGTAATAAGTAACCTCGTTTAAAAATAGATTTCAATGATTGAAAACATTATTCTGAATTTAAACCCAAGTTGGTTTCATACTCGACATCCTGCTTGCATTCTTAGATACCATGCCTATAGGATCTGCATTTTCTCATCGTTTGTCTATTAAAATCAAAGTCTAGGGATCTGCATTCCACCTATGTCTTAAAATAGTAATCAACATATATTCAGACGCCTAGGCAAGCCTTAGGATCAATATTTGATAAAATCTGATTAACCGTCTTTTATACACTGCCTTTCACTACAAATGGTTTTAAAATCAATCATGCACTCTTTTCTGGAACCCACTAAAATCCTCTATTTTCTACTGTCTCTATACTTAGAATTCCTGTTTCGCCTACAAACTATTGGAATTTAAAGTCATTTACTCCTTTCCTTTTCTAAAACTCATCAAAACCTGTTGTTTACTACTGTTGTTTTTCACATCGAAAATCCCTGCTTTAGGTTCTGAACCTAAGACTTTAGTTGTGTTTGAGATGTGCTATTTACATGTTTTATTTGTGGAGGGATATATGAGCTCTATAACTATTTACGTGTACCCCATGTGTGCAAGTCCTAATTGTTTCCCTAACTCGTCGCTTAGAGTTTATCCTTTAAACTTGAGGGTCAGCCTAATACTCCCCTTATAGGATTAGTAGTCCTAAACACCCTCTGGGACTTATAGAACGGGACGGGTAAATAGCAGGCAATAAGCTTCGCGACCAACACACGCGTTTTAAATACCTTAGCGTTGTGGGGAAGGGTAGAATATGGACATGATGACCGGTGCGCTAATACCACGTGTAGCCCCTCTTCGAGGAGTGACATACCGGGTATTGCATTGATGTGATCCATATTGCTTTAAACCCTAGGACATTTTCATTCGAATGATTTTACTTTGTTATTCTTTAAATTTATGTTAGCAATTTTAGTATTTACTTGAAATCCCCTCTTACGTGAGCCTTGCTTGTCATTTGTTTACTGTCCAAATTCACAAAACTACTTGGCTGGGACCCACAGTTGTGGATCTCGAGAGGTGCCTAATACCTTCCCCTCGGGATAATTTCAAGCCCTTACCCAATCTCTGGTAATGCAAACTAGTTTATGAGTTAATTATTCTAGGTGCCCTAACGCACCATAAAATCGTTAGGTGGCGACTCTTCCTTAAACATTTTCCTTTAAGGAGTTGTCCAGAATGGCATGAAACCCGATCTCCGCGTACCTAACCCGTGCGAGGAAAAAAGGGGGGCGCGACAGCCCCGCCAGAGCTGAAGGAATTGAAGGAATAGTTGCAGGATTTGTTGGATAAAGGCTTCATTAGGCCTAGTGTTTCTCCTTGGGGTGCTCCAGTGTTGTTTGTTAAGAAGAAAGATGGCTCAATGAGGACATGTATTGACTACTGACAGCTAAATAAGGTTACTATTAAGAATAAGTATCCTTTGCTGAGGATTGATGATCTATTTAACCAGCTTCAAAGTGCTACAGTGTTTTCCAAGATAGACTTGAGATCAGGTTACCATCAGCTGAGGATTAGGGCGTCTGATGTCCCTAAGACAAACTTTCGCACTTGTTATGGGCATTATGAGTTCTTGGTGATGTCATTTGGGTTGACAAATGCCCCCCCTGCTTTTATGGAGTTGGGGAACTGAGTGTTCAGGCCCTATTTGGACTCATTTGTGATTGTTTTCATTAATGATATATTGATTTACTCCCGTAGCCGAGATGAGCATGAGCAGCACCTTCGAGTCATCCTCCAGACTCTGAGGGATAGGCAGTTGTATGCCAAATTTTCTAAGTGTGAGTTCTGGTTGAGTTCATTGGAATTTTTGGGCCATGTTGTGTCGGTAGAGGGTATTCAGGTGGATCCCAAGAAGATTTCAGCAGTCAGAGATTGGCATAGACCCACTTCAGCTACAGAGATTCGGAGCTTCTTGGGCTTAGCAGTTTATTATCGCCGATTTGTGGAGGGATTTTCATCTATAGCAGCCCCGATGACCAGGTTGACTCAGAAGGGTGCCTTGTTCAGGTGGTCGGATGAGTTTGAGGCGAGCTTTTAGAAGCTCAAGATAGCCTTGACCACGGCACCATTGTAAGTTTTGCCCACAAGTTCAGGACCCTATACCGTGTATTGTGATGCTTCACGGGTTGGGCTTGGTGCAGTATTGATGTAGGATGGCAAGGTCATAGCCTATGCTTCTCGTCAGTTGAAGGTTCATGAGAAGAACTATCCCGTCCATGATTTGGAGTTAGCAGCTATTGTTCATGCTTTAAAGATCTGGAGGCATTACTTGTGTGGTGTGCCATGTGAGGTGTTCACGGATCACAAGAGTTTACAGTATCTATTCAAGCAAAAGGAGTTGAACAAGAGGCAGAGAAGGTGGTTAGAGTTGTTAAAGGACTATGATATTACCATTCTTTATCATCTGGGGAAGGCAAATGTGGTGACCGATGCTTTGAGCCGGAAGTCAGCCAGTATGGGTAGTCTTGCTTACTTATCAGTTGGAGAGCGACCTCTTGCTTTGGATGTTCAGGCTTTCGCCAACCGATTTGTGAGATTGGAGGTTTTTGAGACTGCTGTGTTTTGGCCCATATCGTAGACCGTTCTTCATTTTATGATCGTATTCGGTCCTGACAGTATGATGATCATCATTTATGTGTTCTTAGGGAAACAGTCCGGCACGGAGGTGCCAAGCAGGTTACAGTTGATGATGAGGGAGTTCTACGGATGTAGGGCCGTATTTGTGTACCTGATGTTGATGGTATTCATGAGTTGATACTACAAGAGGCCCATAGTTCCCGGTATTCCATTCATCTGGGCGCCGAAAAGATGTATCAGGACTTGCTGCAGCATTATTGGTGGCGGAGGATGAAGAAGGATATTGTAGCCTATGTAGCTCGGTGCTTGAACTGTCAGCAGGTTAAGTACGAGCACCAGAGACCCGGTGGTTTGATGCAGCAAATTCAGCTTCTCGAGGGGAAGTGGGAGCGTATCACTATGGATTTTGTTGTTGGACTCCCACGGACTCATAGGATGTTTGATGCGGTGTGGGTCGTTGTGGATAGGCTGACCAAGTCAGCGCATTCCTGTGTCGGTTTCATATTCAGCAGAGAAGTTGGCAAAGATCTATATGAGAGAGATAGTTCGATTGCATGGTATGCCCATATCCATTATATCAGGCCGAGGTACTTAGTTTACCTCCCATTTCTAGAGGGTATTTCAGCGGGAGTTGGGCACACAGATTGAGTCGAGCACAGCATTTCATCCTCAAACGGACGGACAGCCTGAGCGGACTATTCAGATTTTGGAGGATATGTTGCGGGCTTGTGTCATTGAGTTTGGTGGTTCATGGGACTAGTTCTTACCTTTAACTGAGTTTGCCTACAATAACAGCTACCAGTCGAGCATTTAGATGGCTCCGTATGAGGTGTTGTATGGTAGACAGTGTCGGTCCCCAGTCGGGTAGTTTGAGCCGGGAGAGGCTAGATTGTTGGGTTCTGAGTTAGTCCAGGATGCCTTGGACAAGGTGAAGATTATTCAGGATAGACTTTGTACAGCTCAGTCCAGGAAGAAGAGTTATGCGGATTGCAGAGTTCGAGATTTGGCATTCATGATAGAAGATCAGGTATTTCTTCGAGTGTCGCCTATGAAGGGCATGATGAGGTTCGGGAAGAAGGTAAAGTTGAGCCCTAGGTACATTGGTCCATTTGAGATTTTGGACAAGGTAGGAGAGGTGGCCTACAGACTTGCCTTGCCACCAAGTTTATCAGTCGTGCATCCGGTATTTCACGTATCTATGCTCCAGAGGTATATTGCGGATCCATCTCATGTACTTGACTTCAGCGGTGTCCAGTTGGACAAGGATTTATCTTATGAGGAGGAGCCGGTAGCCATATTGGCTCGGCAGGTTCGTCAGTTGAGATCGAAGAGTTATCCTTCAGTTCATGTTCAGTGGAGAGGTCAGCCTGCTGAGGCAGCTACCTAGGAGTCTGAGTCCGATATGCGGAGCCGTTATCCCCACCTTTTCCCCGATTCAGGTACTTTTCTATGTCCGTTCGAGGACGAACGTTGTTTTAGAGGTGGAGATTGTGATGACCCAAAAGGTCATCCTATGTAAATTTAACTAAAATTGTGTTCCAAGACCCCGAGAGCCTCTATTATTCTCACCTCGATGTGCGTGCGCAGCTCGGGCGTGTAGCTGCGAAGCCTTTATGTGGAAATTTGATAAAAAGTTGAATTTATAATAATTAATTGAATAAAATTAACTTTGGTCAATATTTTTGGTAAACGGACTCGGACCCGCATTTTGACGGTCCTAGAGGGTCCGTAGGAAAATATGGGACTTAGGAGTATGCCTGGAATCGAATTCCGAGGTCCCAAGTCCGAGAAATGAATTTTTAAAGAAAGTTGTTTTCTGAAAATAATAAAGGCTTTTGAAAATGAACTTTGATGTGAAAACTGAGTTACCAGGCCCGTATTATGGTTCCGGTGCCCGGAACAGGTTTAATATGGTGATTATGAGTTGTCTGCAAAATTGGGTAAGAAACAGACTTGGTTTGACATGTTTCGGATAAAAATGGGAAATTTAGAAGTTTATGAAGTTTGAGAAAATTCTATAGATTTTTGAGTTTAATTCATTGTTTTTGATGTTATTTTGGTGGTTTAATTAATTGAATAAGTCCGTAAGATGTTTATGAGGTTGTGTGTATAATTGGTTTTGAGCCCCGAGGGCTTGGGTGAGTTTCGGGTAGGTATCGGAGTGCAAAAAGTTAGAAAAATTTGGTGTTTTAATGCATCTTCTGGTTTCTGATGTTTTATTCAGTGCGATCGCATACATAGCTCTACGATCGCATAGAGTTCGGTGTAGGGGGGGTCAGTTCCTCTATGCGATCGCATAGAACTGTTCACGATCGCATAGAGGTATAGGAGGTCTGGGCGGGGGCTGGCTAGGTACTCTTCGCGATCGCAAGGTCTAGTTCGTGATCGCATAGGGTGGAGTCCTTGTACTATGCGATCGCAGTCACTTGTTCGCGGTCGCAGTGAGGGGGGATCCCAGGCCCTTCTTCGCGATCGCATTCTTTCAGCCGCGATCACAGAGTGTAGGGACCAGACTCTCCGCGATCGCATACCCATTCCCGCGATCGCGATGCACGTTTTTGCCCAGTTATTTTAAAAGCTCCAAAACAGAATACTATTACGGGATTATCACTTTTTCACCATCTTCTTCCTCTCCAAGACCCCATAGGTGATTCTCAAGCGAGTTTTCTTCCATAGCCACTTAGGTAAGTGATCCTAACACTAATTTCTTCCTTTTTCCTTAATCAATCACTAGAATCTAGGGCTAAAATCATGAAATCAAGGTAGAAATTAGGGGTTTTGGGTAGAGTTATGGTTTATGGAAATTTTGGGAATTCAACCCCGTTTCGGGGTTGGATTTCAAAACAAATTATATATTCGGGCTCGTGGGGGAATGGGTTACCGGGTTTTGGTCTGAACCTCGAGTTTGGACCAAATGGGCCTTGGGTCGAATTTTGGTATTTTTGGAAGAATGATGGGAAATGTATAATTAGGATTCGGAATTGAATTATTGAGTCATTTGATGTTATGAAGTCGATTATGTCTAGATACTATCGTTTCGGAGTTGGATTCAAGAGGAAAGGCTGTGATTGAGGCTTGACTTGCATCTTTAGGAGCCAAGGTAAGTGTTTGGCCTAACCTTAGCTTGAGGGAATAGGTATAGAGTCTTATTTGATATGTTTAATTCATGTCCAACGCATAGGTGATGTGACGAGTACCTATGTGTTGTGGTCAAGCATGCTCGTGAGTCAAAATGTGACGAATTATATTGTGTTCTTGATATTCTCTGTGCTATGAATAATTGGTGATTTTAAAGTGATACATTGATGTTGTTTCATGATGTGGGAAGTTATTGATTAATTGTTCAGTTGAGGCTTTTTATTGTTGAAATTATGCCTTTGAGAGAGATTGGTTATAGTTGAGTCCTTTGTCGGGACGATAGAATTTTGTTGGTTATTTCTGTACATTTAGAACTTCTTATTGTAAACCTTTATATTGATTTGTTGTTTCTGTGTACATTATGCACGAGGGGACATTCCGTGCCGAGTGATCGTGAGTCTATGCACGAGGGGACATTCCGTGCGGAGTGATTATTATTTATGCACGAGGGGACATTCCGTGCCGAGCGACTGTGAGATTATGCTCAAGGGGACATTCTGTGCCGAGTGATTGTGAGGCTATGCACGAGTGGACAAGCCGTGCCTTTTTGCTGCTTATTTACTTGTTTCGAGATGTTAATTCCTGTTTTACTCCTATATTTCAGTTATTACTTAATTCTACTATGTTAGTAATTGTTGCCCCTTTATCCCCAGCATGTTCTTCCTTGTAATTGTACTTCTTGTTTATTTCTTGTTATATTATTGAACTGCACGTATTAATTGCGGTTGGGTCCTAGCCTCGTCACTACTTCGCCGAGGTTAGGCTCGGCACTTACTCAGTACATGGGGTCAGTTGTACTGATTCTACACCTGCACTTCTTTATGTTGTGCAGATTATGTAGCCGGACCCGGTGGACATTGACGGAGGGAATATCCTTCATTCCATTCAGGAGACATCAAGGTAGACCCGCAAACTTTCGTGGGCCTTGGCGTCACCTTTTACCCTTCTCCTTCAGTTCTGTCTTATTTTTATAGTCCAAAGACAGTTATATGTATTTATTTTTCTGACCCTTTGTATTTAGTAGTCTCATAGACAGTTCGTGAGTTAGTGACACCAGTTCTAGGATAAATTTAGGGGATTCATTTCAAGGCTTGTTATATAGTTCTGAAATTAGTTAACTTTCATATTGTTAATCACATTTGCCTTAGTTATTCTGTTCTTTTTAACTGTTAATGAGTTTATTTATTTAAAACGTTGGCTTGTCTAGCGAGTTCAATGTTAGACGCCATCACGGCCTGAAGGTGGGATTTCGGGTCGTGATACATTCATACAAAGAACATAATAGATTAGCAGATAACCTAGCAAGTACAGAGAGTTTTTTGGAAGGAAACTTTCAGCTACAAGTTTTTGATCATCCGCCACCTTTTGAAGTACAAACTTTGACAGAAGACAAACAGGGTTTATCCATTTTGCGCGCAATACCACTGACTTTTCCAAAGGAAAATGACTCAATCAATGGAGATATAGCTATAGTTGTAATGACACGACCAGTCATTTTGAGATCCAGTGTGTCGTTCAGCAGTTGGGGGTCACGAACAACTTCATTTCAGGTATATTGACTTGTGCATATGGTCGGAATTGAAATTCAGGAAGATCAGAGTTGAATTTAAAGGAAAATTCTCATTTCAGAAGTCTTAAGTTGAAGAAATCGAGTAAGGCTGGGATTTTGATTAAACGACCTCGGAATCAGGATCCGAGAGTTCCAGCAGGGTCGTACGATGATTTCAGAATTTGGCGTATGTCCGGAATGGGTTTTGGATAACCCGGGAGCAGTTCAGCGTATATTGTGGAAAGTCAGTATTTTAAGGAAATTTCCTAAGTTTAACTTGAAGTACATTTCAATGATATTGATGTCCGTTTGGGATTCCAAGTCTGGTAATAGCTCTGTATGGTGATTCTGGAGTTTGGAGCGCGATCGGAAGTAAATTCGGATATTCGGAAGAGAATTTAAGGTCATTTGGCTAAAGATAGAAAACTAAAGGTTTTTGAAGAATTTGACCGAAAATGGAAATTTTGATATCGGGGTCGGAATGCGATTCCGGAAGTTGGAGAAGGCCCGTAATGTCGAATATGACTTGCCTGCAAAATTTGGGGTCAATCAGACGTGATTTGATAGGTTTCGGCATCGAAGGGGAAAGTTAGAAATTTCAAAGTTCATAAAGTTGGATTTTAGTGCGATTCGTGATTTCGGCGTTGTTTGAGGTTATTTGAAGCCCCGATCAAGTTCGTGGGATGTTATGGGACTGAGTCGTGTGTTTGGACGGGGTCCCGGGGGCCTCGGGTGTGTTTTGGGGTGGTTTCGGGGCATTTCGGTGTGAATTTGTTGTTGTTGGTTTCTGGTGCTGCTGTTGTTCTATGCGATCGCAGCCTCAGCTGTGCGATCGTGAAGGAGGAAGGTGAAGGGGATGAGTTTGGCTTATGCGATCGCGGTCCCTTGTGTGCGATCGCGAAGGTCTAGGCAGAGTAGTGCGATCGCAGGCCTCCTACTGCATTCGCAGAAGAGAGCGAGTGAGGGTGCTGGAGTTGACCTATGCGACCACAGGTCTGTTAGTGCGATCGCGGAGGAGGGTCCTGGGTGGACTGTGCGATCGCAAGGCTCTCCTGCGATCACAGAGAAGGCATGTGTTGGGCAGTGTTGATTAAAACGGGATTTTGGCATTTCTCTCTCATTTTTCAAAGCCATATGCGATTTTTGGAGAGCTTCAAGAGAGGATTTTCGTCATCTATGTTAAGGTAAGTTACTCCTACTCATTTCAAGTTAGATACAAGAATATTACATGGATTAGAACATGAAAATTAGGGAAAATTTGAGAAAATTTTGAAAGAAACCTAGAATATGGAAATTTGGATTTTAGTCACGAATTGAGCATGAATAATTGAGTAAAATGTGTAATTTAATTAGTAAAGCTTCAGGTAGGGATTTTCTTCAAGAATTTTCAAGGTCCAGGCACGTGGACCCGAGGGCATTTTGGTCATTTCATTGAGCCGGGCTGAGGAACTTTGTAATTTAAATTGGTTATGATCTATTGAGTATATTTTCATTAAATTATCGTTATTTAGATAGTTTGGGAGCGTTGCGCATCCATTTTTAGTCGTCGTAGAAGCTTGGAGGCCGGGTATGGATCTTCGTAGCGAGGTTAGTCTCCTTTCTAACCTTGTAAGAGGGAAATTGTCCCCATAGGTGTTCTATGTGTTGTATGTTTGTACTTGGGGGATACATGCGCACCTTGTGACGAGAGTCCGTACGTAGCGACTACTATTGTTATGTCCGGGTAGTGTAGGACCACAACATGAAATGTATTCTGCCTTAAATTGAAGTATATGCTTAAATCCATACTTGATATACTATTGTTTCCCTGAGCTTTCATTTACTTAATAATAGGGAAGGATTGTGATGAATTGAACTTTACATTTGTGTGTGCATGATGGCCGCCTCGTAATTTACATTCCGCGAGCGGCATATGGTTTCCTTCACTCTTACAGGAGCGGGTCGTGCGCCACGGCGGATTTATAATGCACTTACGGTACGGGCCGGTCGATCCCCGGCAGTGCAAAGGGATTTATTTGAGAATGCACTTATGGTATGGGCCAGTCGATCCCTAGCAGTGCATGGACGAAGTTACATTATGATACGGTGTGATTACATTGATAGACGCACTTACGGTATGGGCCAGTCGATCCCTAGCAGTGCATGGACGAAGTTACATTATGATACGGTGTGATTACATTGATAGACGCACTTACGGTATGGGCCAGTCGATCCTCGGCAGTGCGTAGTTGGACTCTTGGTAAGCATGCACTCATGGTACGGGCCGGTCGATCCCCGACAGTGCATAGCTCTTCTTGATATGATTACATTATAAGCATGCACTAATGGTACGGGCCGGTCGATCCCCGCCAGTGCATAGCTATTCTTCCTCCTGACTCTAGCCGGTCGCTTTACACTTATGTGCGCATGACTGTTTGGTGCTGAATTCCTAATTTATGACGTGATAGGTGGATGGGAAAAGAGACAGGGAAGTTGTTACTGCTTTCGATATTTATTTGGAAACTCTGTGTTCTCTTTACAATTGGGGTGTATTGTTTACATGTCTACTGTTTTCCTTACATCCTGCTTTACATTATTACTGTTGGACCTTGGTAAGTATCGAGTCGACCTCTCGTCACTACTTCTTCGAGATTAGACGGGATACTCACTGGGTACATATATGTATATGTACTCATACTACACTTTCTGTGCATTTTGTTGCACAGGTACCTTTATAGTACAGTGATTGATTTGGAGACTTATACGGGCTGCATTCTTCCAGAGGCGTTCCACAGCTGTCGGAGTCTCCCTTCTGTGTACTTACATTTTATATTTATTGCCTTTGTCCAATTTGTTTTTCGGACAAGCGTTGTAAAATTGTATAAATCTTTAGAAGTTGCTCATGGACTTGTGTCACCGGGTTCTGGGGATGTCTTGGTATATATTTTTTTTTTTTTGTATTAAGTTGGTTTCTTGCCGTATTTAAATTACGAAATTTATTTATTTAATAATGAAAATGCAAGAAGAGGCTTCGATTCTAAAATGTTAAACAAGAAAGTGTTCCAACGGATTAAGGGGTCGGCTTGCCTGACAGTGGTGTCCGGCGTCATCACGACCCATAGGTTTTGGGTCGTGACAATAGTGCTATTAGTTAAACCTGTAATAGTGCTATTATAACTACTAGTAATAGTAATAGGGTGCAACCTGTGCACCATCCTTCTCTGTATGCATCACTTTAATATATAAACTCACTATCTTTTTCTACCAAAGAAAAAAGACCTTAACACATGGACTGAATGATGGAAAAGACATTCTAGAGAGATGAAATATGGGGACTTTTTTTTTTTTTTAGCGAAACATTATGTGTCCGTACGCCACGGGTTAAGGAGGAGCACTGTACACGGGTTACCAAAAATAAAAGGGATTTTCTTATTTCTATACACTATTTGAAACCTTATTACGAAAAATATATATGTATTTATAATCCGACCTAAACACATTTTAGTTACAAAATATATATAATCCACCTTAAAAGACTCCCACAATCATGAGATTTAGTTACACCCTTTTTCTTTTTTTTCTCCTCTTCTCTTTCCTTATTTTCTGCCATCATCGGCAGCGCCTTCAATCATTGTATTCTCAGTAATGCCATTTTTTACAAACTGAATTCGATAACTCCAGCAATTTCTACAATGAAGTCTGGTGTACAGACTGAGACTTCTGTTTATTTGCAAAAACAATAAGTTACTCATTGTGTGTTTTTGGACTTTAATTAATCTTTACAACCACTTTGTTATATTGAGGGAAAATGAGTTAAAGTAACCAAGTATTTCAAAATTGATTTATTATATATTTATCTTACAGATTTATGTAAATAAAATGACAGTTTTATTTAACTCATTAAAATATAAATATTAGCAATTTTATGGCTTATACATAAATAAATCATGGAATTATTCCAGTCCACTATTTGAGTGTATCCAGTTTTATGATTCAAAAATATGCATCTGGTAAGTTATTTATAAGTACAAATAGAGGAAAGAAAACGTATTCACAAAAACAGTTGAATCCTAAGTTCATAATTTGAATTGCAGTGTCAGAGTTCGAACCAAACGACATCTTAATTGTAACAGTTGACTTTCTTCTTTTATTTCTATTAATCTATATAGTAAAAATAAATTTCATACAACTAGTTATATATTATACAACTTATCTACAACTTTCCTACATCATAATTTGAATTGCAGTGTCAGAGTTCGAACCAAACGACATCTTAAATGTAACAGTTGACTTTCCTCTTTTATTTCTATTAATCATACATAGTAAAAAAAATAAAAATCATACAACTAGTTATATATTATACAACTTATCTACAACTTTCATACATTATATACAACTACAATATCATATGTCTTTTATATATTTGATATCTGAATTATACATAGTAAAAACAAATTTTATACAACTAATTATATATTATACAACTTATCTACAACTTATCTATAATTTTCATACATTATTTCTACTCAGTTATATACAACTACAAAAATCATACAACTTAAATATAATTTTTATACAATATTGTTCAACTTTCATACAATAGTTAAATAAAAAATATATATAAATAACATAATACAATTTTTCTACAATTTTACTACAATTTCGTAAGTATAATGTATGTCATGTCTTCTTCTTCTTCGAGTTTCAATCCGAAATTCAGCCAAAACCATGTCTAATTTTCACCAAACACCCTCAAAATTGAGATATAAATTTCAAACCACATTCCCAATTGTTTGCAACAACACTCAATACAAACAAATAATGATTTTTGAAAACCCAACTTCAAATTTAAAGTTTCAAAGCTTTTTAATGGCTATCAGTGGTGTAATTGTTGCTCTTTTTTCCTTTGCTTTACATTACTGGAATTAGGGATTGAGAGATAAAGAGTGACGTAGAGAGAATTTCCAGTTATTTGCAACAACACCCAATTTAAATAAATAATATTTTTTGAAAATTCAAATTCAAAGCTTCAAAGCTTTTTAATGGCTGTCAATGGTGGAATTGCTTCTCTCTTTCCTTTGCTCTGCATTACTGGAATTAGGGATTGAGATATAGAGAGAGATGTAGAGAGAGAGCGCAAGAGAGAGAGAGAGAGAGAGAGAGAGAGAGAGAGAAAGAGAGAGAGATATATAGAGCGAGAGAATGAGAGAGAGAGAGAGAAAGCGCATGAGGGAGAGAGAATAAGGATGAGAAATAATTGATTCCTAATATAAAGGGATACTCATTTAATTCCTAAAGTGTATAAAATTGGTAAATTTATATATAGAATATAATTAATTTGAAACTTGAGTAGAGAAAGTAATAAAGTTTTCAATAGTGTATAGGTATGTAATAATACCAAAATAAAAAGCAAACACGTTGAATGGGCCGGCCAGTTAATAAGCGACTGGTAGCCCAATGGTGTGGATCAAATTGGGTGAAATTAAAAAGGGGATTTGGCATGGCATGGCATTTAGGTCCACCAATTGACATAAAAAAAGCCAACGTTTTAGGATTTGACATATGGTAGCCTAAAGTAATTCTCTCTCTTTTAATGGTTCAACCACCATCCTAAAAATAAGCCTCATCAAAATTATTTTCTTTAAAAATAACAAATAATATTTAAGATCCTCTCTCTTCTCTCATAGCAACCATCTTCCTAGAAATTAAGTTCCATTTCCTTCAGCAGTATCCGAAATAACTTCCAAATATTTTTTTAATTATTTTTTAATTTTTTATTCCATATATATATATATATATATATATATATATATATAACACATTAATAATTATATTATTTGTATATCATCATTTATAACATATTAAAAATGTCTATATCGACAAAATATATTAAAATTTTATTTTCCTTCTTTGTATAACACATTTAAGATTGAAAACTCAAGCTCAAGACGACTCCACATGTGTATCCCCTATAGTTTCCGTGTATATATCTATGTACATCATGTATATCATGTGTATCTGTGTATATCCATGAAAATTTAATTAATATATACAATATAAAATGTGATATACACGGGCGTCCATAAATATATTGTGTTGTATACACGATATACAAACTAATATACATAGACATCCTAAAACACTTGTACGTGATATACATTGAATACACGATATACAACGTAATATACATATATCGTAGTTGGATTTTTATGTCTGATATTTTACCTGAAATCAGTCTAAATCACTTCTAATATTGCTCAAATTTTGTATACAACCTCGTTTAGGTACTTTCAACCAATTTCAGTCACAACTACTTGTTCAATCCAACAAAAAAAAAAGAAGAGAGAAGAAAAATAAAGTTGAAATATATATTTTCTCTTTAAGTTTTTGCTTCTGATTTTCTCTGATTGAGATCAACCTTACCTTTTCATCCCACTGATTTTTGTTGCATAATTTGCTAGAATTTTTGCTAAACTATGACAGCGAAAGAGAAGAGATAGTAGAAGAAATACAAGGAGAGAAAGGGGGAGGGAAGCAAAAATAAGCGAGTAGTTTTTTTGAGAGAGAATATATAAGAGTTTAGTTTTTTTAAGATTTTGCTATATAGTGCCAAATATTTGGGGCTATCTTTTCCAAACCTAATGTAAGACTAAAATATTTGCCAATTCCTGTTATGTATTATTATAGGATGCCAATTTTTCAATTCAAAAAATAGGCTGATTTACAAGTGGCAATTGAAAAATAGCCACAGTTTCAAAAGTAATCGAAATTTAGCCACTTTTTATATAAAGATATATTGGAACGAAAACACTGTTCAAAATTCGAAAAATATTCCAACATAATATACTGGAGTTCCAACATAATATGCTGGACTTCCAGCATAATATGTTGGAGGTTCATACACAAATGCTCCCATCTCCAGTATATTTTGCTGGAACTTTCCGTGTGTTGGAGTCCAGCATAATATGCTAGAAGTTCATACACATGTGCACCAATCTCTAGTATATTATGCTAGAACTTTCCGTGTTGCAGCAAAATAATGGCTATTTTTCGATGACTTTGAAACACTGACTATTTTTCAATTACCAGTGCGAAAACTGAATAGCCCGTGCTATCGATCAAATTAGATGAGGAATTGAGAAGTACTGCTTCAATAAAGAAGTGGACCAGTAGGTTAGATAAAAAACCGTCCATATTGTTAAGTGGTTAGTGTCATGACCCGCCACATCATCATGCCAGAAAGGTTTCACTTGACATATATCTTCGCCATATGAAAGGGTTACATAAGTTAGGGACTAGATCTTAGTAAAATGTTCTATAACTATGGAGAATTTACTCGGGAAAACTCTAGATATTTATGCACTTGTAGGAAGGTTCTAGAAAAATATAGAGGTTTCATCAGGAACGCCATACAACCCTATGGAATTACAAGGAAAGTCCTTGGAAGATTCTAGTTATATAGAAGATTCTAGAGAGTGCTCTTATTTTTTAAATATGAACCGACGTGTGGAACAATTATTATTTACAAGCTAGCCCCTAGGTGATTACTATAAATAGGGGGCATTCATTTGTAAACTCAATGTAACGACCCAACCGGTCGTTTTGAGTATTTGCATTTCGTTTGGTAATTTGGGGGCACCAGTAGCACCATATGATGTATTAGGACTTGTGAGAAAAATTTGAGTTCAGTCCGATTTGATTTGATATGTTTCGGCGAGAGATTTTGGAAGTCGTAAGTTCGAAAGTTCATTTAGTTTGATTTGAGGCGCATTTCGCCGTTTCAATGTTGTTATGCATGATTTGAGGCCTTGAGTTTGTCTGTGTTATGTTATTCGACTTTTTAGTATGTTCGTACGGGGTCCCGAGGGGCTCGAGTGAGTTTCAGATAGGTTTGGGCTGCATTGCGCTTGTTTTTCTTATGTTTCAACATCGTTTCTTCAAACATAAATGGTACCACATTAAGAAAATGAGCTCTGATTTCTGTTTTGATTGAAGAATTAGATCAGTATCGTAATTACAGATCCATAGAAAAAAGAATGGTCGAATTTGGACATTGTATGAGGAATTTATCGTCATTTTTCTAAATATTGGGTTGCTAGATTTTTCAGATTAATTATGAAATTGCCACTAATTGGTATTTAAAAATCTGCACTATTTGCAAATATTGAAACCAACATATCTCCTTCATTATAAGGTCAAATGGAGTGATTCAAAAGCCTAACTTAACTAAAATTTCACAAAGAATCCATTGGAGGCATAAAAAGCGAGTTTCGTGATCGTTTGGCATGGCATAATAGCTGGCAGAAAAATATATAAAATAATGGTTTGTTCATTTGGTCATATTTTGAGTTGGAGAGCTCGAATTTGGGCAATTTTGGAGGCAATATTTACCATATGGATTGGGGTAAGTGTTCTCTAATCAATTTTGGTTATATTTCATTAATCCATCTTCATTTTTGGGATTTGATTGATGATTTCAAAGTGAAATTTGGGTTTTTTTTGCCTAAAGTGTCATAAAGTGAATTTTTAATATTTGGACATCGATTCAGAGTCGTTTTTGAGTAAAATTAGTATGGTTGGATTTATAATTGAATGGATTGTCGGATTTTGTGAATTTTGTCGGGTTCCGAGATGCAGGCCCGGGTTGGGCAATTTGGCCAATTTTGGGCTTTTGATTAAAGATTCAACCTTTTTCAATTGGAATTGGTTCCTTAATCATTGTTTGAAGTATTTGAGTTGTTGTTGGTTAGTTTCGATCCGTTCGGAGGTCGGAACGTGCGTGATGGCATCTTTGGAGCATCGCTTGGCTTGCCTGACATTGCTATTGGCTCGTTTGAGGTAAGTAACTCTTCTAAACTTAGTGTTGAGGGTATGAAACCCCGCATTACATGTTATGTGATTGGTATTAAGGTGACGCACATGTTAGGTGACGGGCGTGTGGGCGTACACCCTGTGAGTTGGGACCCTATGGTTTCCACGTCACTGTATAGTGGCCCTATTTTGTCGATAATTGTGTATTTACCATGTGATAAAGTAATTGAGCTGTCAATCATACCAGATATCATGTTTAGACTTTATGTTGATACTGTTGAGACCCATAATGGTCGTTTCTTGCTGTTATTCACAGATTTCATTGATATTTTATACTCAATCATGTTCATGAATTCATATCATATCTTAGTTTCAACTGTTATCTATTGATACATCATATTCTTGTTGTCGGGCTAGTTTCATGACACTGTGAGCCCGTGAGCGAGATTGGAGAGATTGATGACTGAGTAAGGTCGGGGGCCTAGTTGTGAGGATATTTATACCATAGCACGTGAGTTGTCCGTGCGGATCCAAGTATTGATATCATAGCACGTGAGTTGTCCGTGCGGATCCAGGTATTGATATCGTAGCACGTGAGTTGTCCGTGCAGTATGTGAGTTGTTTGTGCATAGCGCTTGGGCTGTAGGAGCCCCTCCGGAGTCTGAACACCCCTAGTGAGTGTAGTCGACTATAAACGTGTGTGGATCGAGATACATGGCATTTGCATGCACACATGACATACATGAATTTGCATGCACGCATGACATACAGGCACATGGATGCATTTTTCGTCATGTTATATAGTATCACGTCATCCATGACTTGTTATACACATTTACTTGTGGGCTCATAGAGGTATTTTATACTTTTATTTGAAAAGAAAGTGAAATATCTTACTTAATGTTGAAAATATTTTGTAAAAATCATAGTTTTTCAAACTTACCTGTATTTCGGCATTTTTGGATAAAGATTTGAGTTCTCACTAAGATATTTGAAAAGCATGCCTATTTTCTGAAACTATGAGCGATTTGAGCTTTTTACTTCTGAGATACTCTTTTTATCACTTGTATTACACTGTTGTGAATTATTGTAGAATACTGGTATTGGACCCGACCTAGTGTTAGCTCGTCACTGCTATCAACCTAAGGTGGGTTTGTTACTTACTCAGTACATGGGGTCGATTGTACTGATACTACATTTCTGCACATTGCGTGCATATGTCGGATGTTGTTGTTGCTGTGCTCGATGGTTGCGGGACTTGAAGATGTATCAGTGTCCCTATTGTAGCTGCCTCCTTTGTTTGGGGTAGCCTTAGATTCTAAAACTCTGTTTATGTAATTTTCAAACAAACTATGTATTTATTTCATTTTCTCTATGTAAACTCTATTCGTAGAAGCTTATGATTTGTACTACCAGTCCTTGGGAAATGTATAAAATTTTATAAATTACTTTCATTTAATTGTCTTGTTAATATAATTGAAATTGGATCATTAATAATTGGCTTTCCTAGGGGGTTGGGTTAGGTGCCATCATGACCAGTGGATTTTGTGTCGTGACAAGTTGGTATCAGAGCTTTAGGTTCATAGGTTCTATAAGTCATGAGCAAGTGTCTAGTAGAGTCTTGCGAATTGGTATGATGATGTCCATACCTATCTTCAAGAGGCTACATGACATTTAAGATATACTTCCCATCTTTCCTTCCTTATCGTGCGGCATTGATTCATCTTGAAGCGTAACTCTTTGAATTCCTTCCACACATTCATGTGCATACTTGTGTGCTAGGTATCAGTTGTGCATCAACAAGTTGATATTTTACGGTTGAGGAGCGAGATGTGATTGCGGCGTATTGATGACGGACCAGTCTAGAGGACTTGAGGCCGGGTTTTGTCTGTAGCTTGAGTATGGAGATTTTGATTGTGTGAGCACATGCTTATATGTCCATTGGTGTACCTATTAGTGGGATTTGTGATTTGATGGCTATGTGGCGAGTATGATTTGACTGCGAGATTGTGTTCTGATTGATAGAATGTGACGAGAAGGGTTTAATTAAGATGTAGCAAGAACTAATGGGTGTTTGATTTCTGTCTTAATATGGCGTGTGGCCTCGAGTTATAGGCGTGTTGAAAGTTTTCTCATGTTGTTTAGTTCTGGAGTGAAGTAGATCTTCATGTTGTGTTATGAGTTCAAACTAAGGAAGATCAAGCGACTGCGTAATAGTTATTACTGTGGAAGGGCATAGAAATATGTCAGTTGGAGACTAAGCAGGTGAGTTATCTCCTGAGGGGTGTCCTGAGGTCTTGTGTGATCCCTATTTTTTTTGGTAGCGAGTTCTCTTTTACCAATGGATAATATGTGTTGCAATTTGAGTTTGGGTCGCTTATAAGAGTTGACTTGACTGCTACAAGGATAAATACGAGATTTGCAGATGATTTGAGGTATTAGTTGGCGGGGGGGGGGGGGGGGGGGGGGGGGGGGTGTTATCTGAGCTTATGAAGGAGTGATTTGAATGTCACTGCGGTATGGTGGCAGTAATAGAGTATGATCATTGGGAGTTATTGTGTGTTTTGATCTATGGCTTGAGCCAAGTGGCGGAGTCTGTTATTGATAAGTTGATTGCACAATTATGTGTAGTATTGGTTTCAGTTTGAGGTATACTGGTGAATCAGTTATGACTTGCAGAGATGGAATTTGAGAATGAATCGAGTAAGGGAACTTCTGGATAGGGGTTGTATTACACTCTATGTGTGTATGGGAATCATGGAATAATTGAGTGGTTAGTTGTGAAGGATGTAATGTGCATGTAGTATGAAATTTTCGGTTGCTTAGGAGTGTGGGTTACTCCCTTGGGTGTTCGTGTGCAAATGGGGCACATGTCATTCGGTTCGTTTGAGCGACTATTGAATTCAAGTAGAGTGGATGACTCTCGAGAATGGTTCTAATGAATTCAAGATTTATACATGGCAATTGAGAATGTTGCAGATTTGTATATGGTTAGAAGCTGAGAGTTACATTGGATGGTGTCGAGACTCGCAATATTTCCATATCATAATGGATTCTACATTAAGTATTAGGAAGGTGAAGGTAATGACTTTAGATTCACAGAAGGTCTCTTCAGAGTGGGTATCTCGGTTGTGGTACTTTTGGGGTGCTTAAGAGAGCATTCAGCGTCTTATGAGCCTTAAGACAATATGATTTTATGCTAGGGTCTTGTGTGGTGAGTTTTTGTTGTGGATTATAGTTATTATGGCAAGGAGAAGTATCAATTTGAAGGCAATCCAGAAGAAACTCGGAGAATTAGGACAACTTGGTGACGGGTTGGATCAGCATGGTAACAGATGTGATTGGCTCTTCTGGTTCTTATGATGTAGTGAGTTTCTTCAGGTGTTTTGTGGTGATACACTCGGGTTTTGATGGCTTGCGTAGTTTTGTTGAGTTAGTGGAATTCAGTCCTGACATTGTGGTTAAGTGTAAATGGGTTTCGGAGAGCTTTCGATGATTCCTTCCACAGGTTGAGATGTATATTTCCTACGGGTGTGAGGGGCATGTTGCGTATTGTGATTTTCTCCTAGAGTTAGATCGAATGAAAAGTTCTTGGCTAATTGAGTGAGTAGTTGCTTGGGGCTCGGAGAGGATTAAGAAGTTCTCGTATTTTTCATATGATGGTACAGTATATGTGGTGTGAAGTGTGGGATGGAGATTTGCATGGGCAAGGTCACAGTTAAGTTATGAAGGAGACTGAGTAAATAATATTACTACTTGGTATGGTTCGATGATAGTGTACATTTCAGATATGGATACTTCATTGGTATTGCGGTGCTCTCCTAGTTGATCAACTGCGGATGTTCAAATTTTTCTTTGTGGCACAAACAAATTATAGAAGTATTCCTTGTGGGATGATCGCGTATTGGAGAAGTGATAGGCATCCAGGTGATAGAGATGAGTTCAGATATGGTGATTTGTGTGTTCTATGGATTTGGAAACTTGGAGTTTCCAAGAGTAGATTGTTTCGTGGTTGTGGACTGTGAAAATGTAGCCAGGGTTGGGCAGAGGAGAGTATGTGTTGTGATTAAGTCATTGTGGACTTTCAGAGGGCTATTTATCTATTGTGGGTGACTAGAGTTGATTTGGAGTCATTTGTAGGCCCAATATGGATGTGTGTCCTGCATCGGGTCGGATTTGTTGACTCTGAACTGCTACTGTTGAAGGGTGTGCCATTTACTTGTTATTGACCTTATTCATGTTTTGAAATGATCTGTGAGTTACCCTTCTATGTTATGAGGAGTGTGAATCGTTGGTTATATGCACACATGGTGCGGTTCTATTTGGGATTATAACGGAAATTTGAGTAAGATGAGTATTCGGGTATTGTGTGACTGATTATGCGTTGTCAATATTCTTTCCGGATGATGGCAGTGTGCGATTTTCTCCCCGCGGTTGGGTAATGCATTTTGGGTACTTGATGTCAAATTTCGAGTGGTTATGGATTTTGAGCAGGGTGGCTCGAGGCATATAATGTGGACCATCATTTGGATGAGGGTCACACATTGTAGCGGAGTTATGTAGAGGTATGATCCTTTGTGTTAGGTTCATGTGTTTTGGTTCTACGGTGTGTGATGAGTTCTTAGCATTGCATTGTGGTGATACACGTTGATCTTGCGGGGCGGTTCTCTTGTTTGATGTCATTTTCCATGTTTGAGTACATTTGAAATGTTGCTTATTAGTGCACGGACCGATCATGTCATGGCTTTAGATTGTATTGATGTGTCATGTCACTAGAATGGTCGTAATGGATGTGATGAGGTCATTGGGCCTAGAATGGGTGTTATCGGAACTGATTGCGGTATATTTGGAAGGATATTGTTGCTGATCGGCTTAGCAATTTGCTATATTTCCTATCGAAGGAGAGGGAGTTCCACAACTAGTTGATCTGATGAATGGTTATGAGTTTCTGCTTGTTTCTTTCATCATCAGCAGTACACAAAGGATTTAGAACGAGGTTTTGTTTCACATGAGGTTTATTACCGGTATTGGGTTATTTTGAGCAGCTACAGTGATAAAAATATTTAGTACGAGTATGCGAGTCGTGTGGTATGTTGGGTGATAACATCTTGGGTTGTGGTTATGACTTGATATATATTGTCCATGCTTATGCAATGTGTAGATTCGAAGTTCGAGTCTTGTAGTAAATTCCGGATGTTTAAAATTGGATTTTGTGGGTTACAGACAAAGGTTGAAGTAATGATCTTCAATTATGTTGTGTTGTCATGCCTATATGGAATAGGGTGATGAGATCACCCACGGGTATGTGCATGGTAAGGTTACACGGCGGTTTGACGACTTAGGAACAACTCTTGGCACGCTCGAGAACGAACGTATATTTAAGTGGAGGAGAATGTAATGACCCGACCGGTCATTTTGAGAATTTGCATTTCGCTCGGTTGTTGGGGGGGACCAGTAGCTCCGTATGATGTATTAGGACTTGTGTGCAAAATTTGAGTTCATTTCGAGTTGATTTGATATGTTTCGGCACGAGTTTTTAGAAGTCGAAAGTTTGAAAGTTCATTTAGTTTGATTTGAGGCGCGTTTCGTCGTTTCAATGTTGTTATGCATTATTTGAGGCCTTGAGTTGGTATGTGTTATGTTATGGGACTTGTTAGTATGTTCGTACGTGGTCCCGAGGGGCTCGTGTGAGTTTCAGATAGGTTTAGGCTGTGTTGCGCTCGTTTTTCTTATGTTTTGATGTTGTTTCTTCAAACATAAATGATTCACATTAAGCAAATGAGCTCTGACTTCTGATTTGATTAAAGAATTAGATCCGTATCGTAATTACGGATCCATAGAAAAAAGAATCGTCGAATTAGGACATCATATGAGGAATTTATGGTCATTTTTCTAAGAATTGGGTTGCCATATTTTTCAGATTAATAGTGAATTCATACTTAAAAATCTGCACTATTTGCAAATATTGGAACCCACATATCTCCTTTATTATAAGGTCAAATCGAGTGATTCAAAAGCCTAACTTTACTAAAATTTCACAAGAAATCCATTGGAGGCATAAAAAGTGAGGTTCAGCATCGTTTGACACGAGAAACGAGGCAGAATAGCTTGCAGAAAAATATATAAAACAAGAGTTTGTTCATTTAGTCATATTTTTAGTTAGGGAGCTCGAATTTGAGCGATTTTCTCCATATGCATTGGGGTAAGTGTTTTCTACTCAATTTTGGTTATCTTTCATTAGTCCATATTAATTTTTGGGATTTGATTGATGATTTCAAAGTGAAGTTTGGGGTTTTTTGCATAAAGTTTCATAAAGTGAATTTTTAATTTATGAACATCGATTCGGAGTCTGATTTGAGTAAAATTAGTATGGTTGAACTCATAATTGAATGGGTTTTCAGATTTTTTGAATTTTGTCGGGTTCCGAGGTGAGGTCCTAGGTTGGGCAATTTGGCCGATTTTAGGGCTTTTGATTAAAAATTCGACCTTTTTCAATTGGGATTAGTTACTTTAGCATTGTTTAACGTATTTGAGTTGTTTTTGGTTAGTTTCGATCCGTTCGGAGGTCAAAACGTGCGTGATGGCATCTTTGGAGCGTCGCTTGGCTTGCCCGATATCGGTATTGGCTCATTCGAGCTAAGTAACTCTTCTAAACTTAGTGCTGAGGGTATGGAACCCCGCATTACGTGTTATGTGATTGGTATTAAGGTGACGCACATGCTAGGTGACGGGCGTGTAGGTGTACACTCTATGAGTTGGGACTCTGTGGTTCCCACGACATTGTATAGTGGCCCTATTTTGTCGATATCTGTGTTTTTACCATGTGATAAAGTAATTGAGCTGTCAATCATGCTAGATATCATGTTTAGACTTTATGTCGATACTGTTGAGACCCATAGTGGTCGTTTCTTGCTGTTATTTCACAGATTTCATTTATATTTTGTACTCACTCATGTTCATGCATTCATATCATATCTCAGTCTTAGTTTCTATCTATTGATACATCATATTCTTGTTGTCGGGCTAGTTTCATGACATTGTAAACTCGTGAGCGAGACTGGAGGGATTGATGACTAAGTAAGGCCGGGGGCCTGGTTGTGAGGAACTTGATACCATAGCACGTGAGTTGTCTGTGTGGATCCAGGTATATATATCAGAGCACTTGAGTTGTCCGTGCGGATCCAGATATCATAGCATGTGAGTTGTCCGTACAACACGTGAGTTGTCTGTGCGTAGCGCTTGGGCTGTAAGAGCCCCTATGGAGTCTCAACACCCCCAGTGAGCGCAATCGACTATAAACGTGTGTGGATCGAGATACATGGCATTTGCATGCACACATGATATACATGCATTTGCATGCACGCATGCCATACATGCATATGGATTCATTTTTCCTCATGTTATATAGTATCACATCATCCATGAATTATTATACACATTGACTTATGGTCTCAGAGAGGTATTGTATACTTGTTATTTGAAAAGAAAGTGAAACATCTCACTTAGTGCTGAAACGATTTTGGAAAAATTCATAGTTTTTCGAATTTACCTGTATTTCGGCATTTTGGCCAAAGATTTGAGTTCTCACTAAGATATTTGAAAAGCATGCCTATTTTCTGAAATTGTGAGCGAGTTGAGCATTTTACTTCTGAGATACTCTTTTTATTACTTGTATTACGATAATGCAAACTGTTGTAGAATACTGGTATTGGACCCGACCTAGTGTTAGCTCGTTACTGCTATCAACCTAAGGTTAGGTTTGTTACTTACTTAGTACATGTGGTCGGTTGCACTAATACTACACTTCTGCACATTGCGTGCAGATGTCAGTTGTTGTTGTTGCTGTGCTCGATGGTTGCGGGACTTGAAGATGTACCAGCATCCCTGTTGTAGCTGCCTCCTTTGTTCGGGGTAACCTTAGATTATAAATCTCTGTTTATGTACTTTTTTCAAATAGACTATATATTTATTTCATTTTCTCTTTGTAAACTCTATTCGTAGAAGCTCATGATTTGTACTACCAGTCCTTGGAAAATGTATAAAATTCTAAAAATTACTTTCATTTAATTGTCTTGTTAATATAATTGAAATTGGATAATTAATAGATGGCTTACCTAGCGGGTTGGGTTAGGTGCCATCACGACCAATGGATTTTGGGTCGTGACACTCACCAAGCAAAACAATAAGTTCTCACTAATACAAAAGCTTCATTTGGGAATTCTCATGTGTTATAACATTTCCTTAGCGATCTTTAGTGTAGTAAGGCTGGCTTGACATAGCAAGAACACGAGCAAGTTGTGCAAGATCGTGAGTGAGTTGTCAAGTGATGCACGTGTACTTAGTTAACAACTAAGGACGTGACAGCGTGGTATAAGAGCAAAGTTATGACTAAGGAATGTTTGAAAGAATACAAGAGATTATTAGAAGGAAGTTTTGTAGAGAACCATGGTCGGAATTACCAAGGGCTTGGTACTTGTAGAAGGGACCAACGTGAAGGCCCCTAAGAGAAAGCAGTATGGCGGTGCATGGGACGCACGCGAGGCGGCATACTTACTTTGTAGGATGGACAAATACTTTGAGATATTCAGGGAGGATGACGACGTTGTTAAGTTACAGAACGTATCAATGTAGTTGGTCGAGGTTGTCGTGTTGGGGTGGCGTCGGAAGTGTGCCAACATGGAAAAAAGGGCTATGCAATATTGAGACGTGAGAGCAGTTCAAGAAAGAGCTGAAGAAATTCTACCTGACGAATGTGGTGTACATGTCTAGGTGGAAGCTAAGGGAGCTCCAACAGACGGCGACAATTCGGGAGTATGTGCGCGAGTTCACTACCTTAATGTTGCAAATCTCGTCATTGTCCGAGGAATATTCCCTCTTCTACTTCATGGATGGGTTTCAAAATTGGGCAAAGCAGGAGTTAAGAAGACATCAAGTAGCCAACCTAGCGAGGCCATAGGGGTAGTCGAGTCCCTTGTTGACTTCAAGATGGAGCCTTCCAAGTCTATAGAAGGCAACACCGAGAGGGATGATGAAGATCATGATGAGGACAATGGGAAAGGCATAGCCAACGTATACAAGGGTAATGGAAAGGGTCCATCCCATAACGACCAGGGGTCCAAGAGAAACGGCAAGGAGCCGAAAAACGGTAGCGAGTATGTCACGCCCCAAACTTGGGGAGGCGTGGCTGGCACCCGATGTCGTGCTGGCCCGAGCGAACCACTGTGTAACTCATTTGTTTTTCTTGTGTAACTGTCATGTGCCAACATGGCCATAACTCATAATGTATAACTGTAAGTGGGAAACACTGTATCACTGAACCATTTTTCTTAAAACATGAATACATATGGGCCGTCAAGGCCTCTAACATACTGTACAATATAAACCTCTGTCTACAAAGCCTATAAAATTATTCGACATAAAATGGGACAGGGTACCGGCTTACCCATAAGTCTGTAGCAAAATTCTGATACGATGACTCATAGACTCGGCTGCACTCCGAATGAGGTGGAGTCTTATCGATCCTTTGCTGAAGACAATCTCGTCTACTATGAGGGCTCATCATACTGATTATCTATACCTGCAAGTATGAATGCAGCGTCTCCAACAAAAGGACGTCAGTACGAATAATGTACTGAGTATGTAAGGCGAAAATGAAACATAACAGTAAGTCAACATTAATTAAAGATTAATTAAAGACATATAAGGGTCAACCTGAATCTCTGAAGTGCCACCTTATATGCATACTTATATATATAAACAATGTTTCTCTTTGAGATTGTTTCTATAATCCATATCGTATGATGCATGACTACCCAACTGATCAGTGGTAACTTCCCTACCAGCCGTCACACAGTGGTAAATGTATGACTGCCCAACCGGTGGTAAATAATGATACATAACTGCCCATTCGATGGTAACTTCCCGACCGGCCGTAGCCTGGTGGTAAATGCATGTCTTCCCAACCGGCCGTATCATGGTGGTAAATGAAGATGCATGACTGCCCATTCGGTCGTATCACGGTGGTAAATGTATAACTGCCCAACCGGTCGTAGCTCAGTGGTAAATGCATGACTGCCTGACCGGCCGTAGACCGGTGGTAAATGCATGAAGATGCATGTATCACTATATTATAAACATGAACATCTTTATCAAATACCTCAATAGAGACTTAGGAACATACTTAGACATGCTTAAATATCATTTTACATGAACGAATAACATAGACATCCTTAACTGCTAAGAGTAGAACCACTTAGGGAATAACATTTTGTTTACGTATCGTTGCTTGTATCATGCCAAAAGAAAGAAGAGATAGCCTTAACATACTTTAACTCTGTTGATTCCTTAATAACTTCCAAGAAATTCTTAAAACAACTCAACTCAATCTACCACAATATAAGGAGATTCAAAATCAGTACTGAGTAAAGGCTAAGTCTGCAACTTAAACTAGTAGCTCGTTTACATAAATTTGGGCAGCATGTCCCCTGTAACAAGGCCCTCCTCCAATACCATATACCAACAACACCAAGAAAAAAACAATAACAACATGTATGCATCATTTTTCAACCTTATATCCATGACAATATACCACAAACAGCCCACACACCCTAATCACTTCATACATAAAACGACAACCAAAGTAGTGTCAAACAACCTTAAAAATGTAATGACGAACGACCAGCCAACCATCCTGACATTATGTGGTATTTATCCACAACCTTTCTCCTCCCAAACTACATAAATACAGTAGCAAAAGATGCAACCCAAAAGCAACACGAAACAGCCCACAAAACAGTCCCACAAGTTTAGCAACTCAAAATTGATTTTTTCCAGTTATTACTCCAACACGTTTCGACCTGCCTTTTCTTTTAAATTGAGAAACACAACCAATAATACATAATTAATCCTATAATACAATAAAAAGACATGAATTAAACTTAAAAATAATTTTGCAACCATCCAACAATGATGAAAAAACAAACAACATACCACTCTTTCGAAGCTCGCTAGGTCTAGTCTTTACGATCGAGTTACAACTCGTACAAGCCTAGATAATAGAACGAGAAGCATAAATTTAACTTGGACAGAGTATAATCCACAAAAACTATCCATTCCTCATCCAAAATCAGTCCCCCAACGCAGCTACATAAAGGAGAAATAGAAACTAGCAAGCTGTCTGTGCTTTTCAGCACTAGAAACATATTGTAACACCCGAAATAACCTAGGGTTTGTGTTGGATTTTTGGGAAGGAGTTGCAGGGGTTCATTTTGGTTTTCTTGGTCTGAAAGATGGGTGAAATAAATGAGTTGATAAGACCTTAAAATCTCCCTCTTGGCTGACTTTGGAGATTTTACTTGAGGCCTCTCATTTTGGCAAGTAGGTGATGCACCTACTTGTCACCTACCAATCTGCGCAGTCTTGCAAACATATGAATATATCTCTACTCCAATATTGTATAAATGAACAGTTTAATCTATTGGAAACTAGACTTGTAGACCTTCAGTTTGGTAGGTAAATCATCCCATAATTCCAAGCATATGGGGAGAATTGCTCAGCTACATTTGACCTAATATTTAGCATATTTGTTAATGCAACTGGTGATGACCTTTCCCATTTTTTGTTCCACAACTCGCTTGAATTTAAAACATAACACACGACTATCATAATACTATAATAACTCATAACATAATCTCTTTATAATATTAAGCACCCTAGTCTCACTCCAAAAATACATGTTATAACATTCGAACTTGTCAACTTTTGACGAAACTTATTTTATTTAATTTGTTTAACTTCTAAGACTTAAAACCCTCTTGGTACTTGGTATTCATGATCTTAAATATTTGTAACCTCCAAGTTAACATGATAACTTACTTTATATACTTCCAAATATGATCTCATTTTTGAGCTTACATCGATTGACTTACAGCGTACCCGTACGTATGGAAACATGGGGTGTGACAGAGTACGCGCCTTAGGGAGGGTGCTACTTTTGTGAAGGATCATATCGGGCAAGTGAATTCCCATGGTTGGGGAAGCTTGTAGCAATGATCGAGAACTTTTCCCAAGCACATAAGGGTGACACAAGAGAAACCGCCTGCATAGGAGGGATGCACTTGGAATCTAAGACGAAAGTAGGGGATTCCAAAGCCTATCCTAGCACCATGCAAATGGAGCATGGTGGAAGCAAGAAAAGTTGGACGGACATAGTTGAAGAGGATTGCGAGGTACAAAGTGATGGCGTGTTATCAGAATCAGACGATGCACCACGTAGAGGGTTCAAGTTTGCCAGTAAGGTTAGACCACGGAGGGCAGCCAAATAGGGAGTGGAAGCATGGGCGTGATTCTTGACAAGCTACTAGACTTGTTTGAGTCATGAGAAGATACATGCCAAGAGCAAGAAGGGGCATCCGACGGGCGGAGGATCGAGGCCATCATTGCTAGCCTCCCAAAGTACAAACGGGTCCAAAAGGAAGGTGACCGATACCTTGTAACATGGGAAGACGAACTGCTTCATATGGCACCATGGCTAATGGACAAAAATTTCCAACGACGCCAAGGCGAGGTGCGCGCGTACGTGTCGATGCTTTGTGCCGCAGGCGACACAAAATTGGGTGGGGGAGAGTGTCATGACCCGCCACATTATCATGCCACGTAGGTTCCACTTGGCATATATTGTTTCCACATGGAAGGGTTACATATGTTAGGGACTAGATCTTGATAGAATATTCTATAACTATGGAGAATCTCCTTGGGAAAACTCTAGATATTTATGGACATGTAGGAAGGTTCTAGAAAAATATAGAGGTTTCATTAGAAGACCCTAGAACCCTATGGAATTACTAGGAAAGTCCTTGGAAGATTCTAGTTGTATAGAAGATTCTAGAGAGTGTACTTATTTGTAAATATGAAAGGATGTGTGGAACAATTATTATTTACACGCTAGCCCATAGGTGATTAGTATAAATAGGGGCATTCATTTGTAAATTCATTAAGCAAAACAATAAGATCTCACTAATACAAAAGCTTCCTTTGGCAATTCTCCTGTGTTATAACATTCCCTTAGCGATCTTTAGTGTAGTAAGGCTGACTTGGCACAGCAAGAACGTGAGAAAGTTGTGCAAGATCATGAGCGAGTTGTCAAATGTCGCGCGTGTAATTAGTTAAAAACTAAGGTCGTGACGTCTGTAAAAAGGATACCAAGTAGCCACCTTTATGTCTACTAACCTTTTGTATATTACAAAAGAGTATGCAGGAGAATTTTTGAAAATAGGGAATTTGTCACGACCCAAATTCCCAACCTTAGGGATCGTGATGGCGCCTAACACCACACTTGCTAGGCAAGCCAAGGTTAGAATTCGAGTGGCTAACTTCCTTTGATTTTCTTCTTAAACATCAATAAATAAATCTAAAGTAAACTTAATTTAAATGATTTCCAAAGATAAAATAATAAACAATTGAATAAAAACGAACCACGAACTAATTATATAAATAACTCTAAGACTACCCAGGGTCTGGTGTCACAATTCACGAACTACTAAAGAATACTACAAATACTGGGCTGAAAGAAATAATGTAACTGTTCTGAATAAAATAAAACAGCGTGTATGGAAATAGGAGAAGACTCTCAGGATCTGCGAACGCCACCTCGTGTCTCCGAATAAATGAATAGCCGCTCTAAATATCTCTACTGCTAGTCGATACCTGGATTTGCACAAAAGAGTGCAGAGTGTAGTATCAGTACAACCGACCCCATGTACTGAGTAAGTGCCGAGCATAACCTCGACGAAGTAGTGACGAGGCTACGGCGGGGCATTAACAACATATAACCTGTGACAATAATATATACTATAACACAATAAAACAATTCTACAGGAACAAGAAAAATTTAACTGAGACAATAAATATAAAGCAAGAAGGAAATCTAAACAAATAATTAAGTACTGCAACAACAATGAAATAACTCAGCCGCCTTTTCCAGGTCTCAGCTATAACAAACTCTCAAATAATTTTCAAGTTTCCAAACTTTAACTTCAAATAATTCAAGTGCCAAAATATGAAAAATAGTAATATTAAATGGTAGTTTTCAAATCTTAGTTTTTCTTTGAAAATCATTAAAAATATAATTGTCCTCCCTTATTGCTCCTTGTTGCGGCATGCAACCCGATTCCACCAGACATATCATATAAATTTATTCACCCGTATCATGATCAATTTATTTAACTGTATCACAACCAATTATCCACTCTTATCACAACCCCCTTGTCACAACCCCCTTATCACAACCTCCTTATCACCTCGCCTTTCAAGTCAAAGCCTTTCACAATATTTATGTCTCGAAAATTGTAAACAGAACAAGTTTCACTTTAAATAACAATAAAAGCAGAATATGAAATAATGATAATAAAACAATGAGTGTTCCAGCCTTTATTTTAACAGTAAAACATGCATATTCTCTCTTATCATTGTTTTGTTGCGGTGTGCAACCCGATCCCATCTATTCACAATATCACAATCAATTATCCACCCTTGTCACAACCCCTTATCACAACCCCCTTATCACACCAATTTTGTTTATTCATCAAAAACTTTCACTGTTCAGGCCAAGCCTTTCACAACACTTTTAGTTCCACAAATTTCAAACAAAAAATAGTGTAGCTCGTAAGTTTCCACCATTATCATTTCACAATAAAACCAACCAGAATATATGTAAACACTGTAACGTTGTCAACCCAGCTCAGTCTTTATGTACCATGATAAAATCAAAAGAACAACCAACACTTTTAATACACTTGCCACAACCATTGGCAACAATCAATTGAAACCAAACATCCACGTAAACCTCAACAATCATAAGACAGTTAAACTGCATTCCTCATCACTCCCTCAATATTATCAAAAATGGAACCAACAGGAACGTAT